>CAUYRH010029174.1:0-27103 GCA_963574655.1 Perodicticus potto | reverse complement strand
TAAACACGAAAGAGGTAAAGTCTCCATCTTTCTTCAAGGCTGCATAATATTCCATGGTGTACATGTACCACGATTTATTAATCCATTCTTGGGTCAATGGGCACTTGGGCTTCATTCGATCCTATAATTCCTCTACTAGGTATATAACCAGAAGACCAAAAATCACATTATAACAAAGATATTTGTACCAGAATGTTTATTGCAGCCCAATTCACAATTGCTAAGTCATGGAAGAAGCCCAACAAATAATCTTACTGGAACTTCCTTTCTGTTTTTGTTGGAATAGTTTTTAACCTGACTGCCAAGGCCAGAAAGGGCACCAGTCCACTGCTCAGCAGAATACTGTTGATCACCATCTCTGTGCAAGGTACAGAAGTCACATTCAAAGAGGCACATGGTAACACTCACCTCAAAAAGCGTCCAGCCAATTGCAAATCGACTAATGGAATGTGTTCTTGAGAAAATCTCACCGAAAGGTGTATTTTACTACTATTTACTACTTAGAGCAGATAACGAGGACACTAAATGCACTGTGGCCTGGGGTGGTGGGGAATTATATCCTTGGGCCAGTGGTAAGTGTGAAAGAGGTTGTTGTGGGTGTGTGGACGCTTATGTCAAGAAGAGCACGCCCAAAGTGCTGAGGAAAGAAAACAAGGCAACAAAAGGGTAGTGAGAGAACCGAGTATGTCCAAGTTCAGGGTGAGGCATGGAGGTGGGACTGAGTTTGTGCATTTAAAGGGAACCTGGTCTCATCTGGCATTTTAGAGCAGAAGTCCTTTAACATTTCCATCTGATTTTTTTCCTGAGTGGGTATAAGTTTTACACAGGTTAACTGAATCAGGAACTTTACAACATTTGGGACAAAAGCCTTTCATCTCCCTCCTGTTCACTTCCAAGGTTTCTATCACTCTTAAATAAAAAGCTTCTTACAGATGTGCATTTGGGTCAGTGTTCTTCCAAAGGTGAAGAATAAAGGGACCCAGCTCTAGAAAACTATCCTCTAATTACTATTTCACTATTTTGATCCTAGGCTTCGAAGTAATGGTTTTTCTTTGGTCATTTGTTGATTTCCTCTTTGAAAACCTTTTTTGTTCCCATACATCATCATTTTGCACAAATCTTGCCAGATCACTCTGTGTTCTCTTGGTATTATAAATTTTTCCTTCTTGTATAGTCAAGCAATTTTTTGAGTTAAAACTGATAAATAAAGAATAATTTTATCATTTATTTCTTCCAGATGTCTTTGCTGTTGGACCTAAAACTTCCAAACTTTCATTTCCTAAACTGATCATATTTGTACAGTCAAAAATTAGCTCTAGCTTTAGTGAGCTTGCATTTATTTATTTATTTATTTTGCTGTGAGGTTTTCTAGTTTATTTTGCCTGAATGTTTTTCTTACAGTTTAATAAAAGGTGACAAAAGTAGAATTTAGGGAAAACATTGAAAAATTGCTAGTAGGGAGGATAAGAGAAAAGTTCCTTCCAGATAGTGCTTTGAAAAATTAACTTTTTTTGTGTGTGGGGGGGGGACAGAGTCTCACTTTGTCACCCACAGTAGAGTGCTGTGGCATCATAACTCACAGCAACCTCAAACTCTCGGGCTCAAGCGATTCTCTCATCTCAGTGTCCCGAATAGCTGGGACTACAGGTGCTTGCCACAATGCCTGGCTACTTTTAGAGACAGTCTCGCTCTGGCTCAGGATGTTTTCAAACTCCTGAGCTCAAGCTATCCAACCTTCCTTGGACTCCCAGAGTGCTAGGATTACAGGTGTGAGCCACTGCATCTGGCCTGAAAGTTTAACTTTTTTAAGTGCAAGCATATATACAAAAGTATTATTTTTTTGCTGCTTTAAAAATCCAGTATAAAATTTCTCTTTGAAATGATTATTGAAACTATTAAATAATTACATGCACTTTATCGTTATGTTGGTTTTAAGGTTTATCACCCTGGGTATGTCCAGGGAGCAAAATGGCTTGTGAATGGATATGTTTTATGGTTTCTTTCTGGGGCAATTGGAATTAAGCTACATTTTATTCAGAAGCCCTAGAGAATAGCTAAATTTTCTTATTCACCATTACATATATCTTTTCTTAGCAAACAATTTTGTTTATGAAGCTAAAGATAATGTCAGTGGGACCCTCAATGTGCGGCTATAATGTCTTCAAATCCAGAGTACTCAAGAAGAGACCTGTGAGTAAGAATGTTGTTTCCATGTTAGTAGCTTTGATCTGAGGATGACAATGGAAGGAAAAACAAATAAATGAGGGACTGTAACAATCTAGACATTCTCACATTTTATGATCTATGTACTCTCTGCAAAGCCCTATTACCATCCTTTCTTTGAGTTGTAGATACCGAGGCTCAGAGAGGTTAAGTCGCTTGCCCAAGGTCGCACAGCTAGTAAATGGCAGAGCAGAGCAGAGGTTGACTGTAGGTGTGTCTGACTTTGAGGACTGCCACCTTTTCCTTTGGAAACTATTGCCTCTACCTAAATGAAAGGGGTTTCTTTTTTGATAAAAAGCAGCTATATAGTGAAGGTATGGGTTGGAAAGCTGGTCACCTAGAGAAAACGCTTTGAGAGAAACAGGCCCAGAATCTCTTACTGCCCTCTTCCTGCATGGCTGCCTCTAACCTGTCACTTTCCTTTCCTGAGCCCCTGTCTCTGGGGAGGATTAGCACTATCAGCAAAAATCCAAGGAAATTTCTGTGGGCAAGAAATGGCAACCAAAAATATCTCTAATTTCAAGGTAATGAACAATAATTTATTTATTTATTTTTTATTGAATAAAATTTTTAACTGTGTACATTAGTTCAATCATGGAGTACAGTGTGCGGGCTTCATATACAATCTGAGATAATTTCATCCTCCTATTCGACATAACATTCGTGAGATTTTCTCATTTACTGTGTGAAAACATTTGTGTTCTGCTCGGCGCCTGTGGCTCAACAGGCTAAGGCGCCAACCACGTACACCCGAGCTGGTGGGTTCGAATCCAGCCCAGGCCAGCCAAACAACAATAATTTATTTTTGAAGGAACTCAACGATGACAAAAAATGTCAGTTTGCACAAGCATGCTATAGTAACACAACTTCCTGGGGGGAAAAAAAAGAAAAAGCAAAAAAGAAACAAAAGCCCTCGAGACAAAAGGAAACAAAAAACTGTTTGAGACATCTCTGTATAAATGAACATTTGTATAGTCCTATGTAGGGGTTGAGGAGAAGACATTTCCAACTGCTGGAAAAAGAAGTAGAAACCCAGCCAGGGGAGGGAATGCAGCCAGACGGGGCTAGTCCTCTGTGTACACTCTCAGCTCTCACAGCCCAGGACAGGGTGCTGCCCGGAAGTGGCTGGGTGGCAGTGTCAGGAGATAGACTGCCTGAGTTTGAATCGTGGCTCTCCCACTTACGTCTTTGTGACTGAAGATAAGTAACTTTGCCTCAGTTTTTCCATCTGTAAAGTAACAGTCATAAAGGCACCTACCTCCAAAGAGCTATTCTCTCCAAGGCACAGGGAACAGGGCCTGTTACAGAGAAAGTACTGTGCACGGGTCCCCCCACAAGCACACTGTTGAACTCCCTCCCCCACTGTCAGTAAACCAATCTTTGCAGGCTATGTGATCCTGCTTGTGACAATGACTAGAAAGAACTGCTTACCAAAAATGCATTTTTAAATCCTATAGCAATTATTGTATTTATTAACTAGGAATACATAGATCAATTCAGTCTTTTAGTGAATTCAACAATCAAGATAAAATATATATTTTAACAATAAGTATATATTTGTTTTCAGCCCCTACCATCACATATATATGGTGAACCATCTGTGGCTTTCCAATGCATTGTTAAACTATTGATTCATCTCTAATCTTCTAAGAGCTCTTTAAATAGTGAAGTTTTGTTTTGTTTTGCGAGAGGGTCTCACTTTATCACTCAGGTTGGAGTGCAGTAGCCTAATCACAGCTAACTGCAACCTTGAATTCCTGGGCTCAAGCCATCCTCCTGCTTTAGCCTCCTGAGTAGCTAGGACTACAGATACTAAATATTGAGCTTTACAGGAGTGTCGCTGAACACAAACACAATTTAGAGTCGCTCTCTCCCCCATCCCCCACCTTCTCTCTGCTGGCCATAAATCGTTATCTATTCACTGGAGAAACATCAGAATTCCCTAGTGTTCAGCAGCCCACTGATTTTGCTAAAAGGTTGTCTCATCCAGCTCTGAATATAGACTCTGGTTTCTGAATGGCCGGCAAGATTTATTTCCCTTGGTGGTTGGAGCTGATATATTTTACCCAGGCAAACCCTCAAGCAACAAAGGAATAAATACATGCAGAGGAATCATTTGCATAACCCCCATTTGTTTTGTTATCAGAGAACTAGGTCTGCGCCCTCATCCATCAGCAGACAGCCTCTCTGACCTCTTGCACTGAGATTCACATTGGATCACATCACCTCACTAGCAGCCGGTGGCATCCGGGTCCCCCCCACCCGCCCCGGGGCACTGGACTTGTGGGGAAAGGATGCCTTGGAGGTACAGCCACTCCCCCAGGAGCACGAGCTTTTTGCAGCCTCCAGTGGCTTAGTTTAGTCAGCAGGCAGGTGGCTTCAGGAAAACATGGACAAAGCAGTGTTTAAATCTTGGCTCTGCTCATTTCTGGCTGTGACAATGTGAATAAAAGTTTTCACACATCTGACTGAGCCCGAGTGTAAAAATCTGTAAAAGGAAGATAAACACTATTGACCTCACAGCATTATAAGTTGTGTCTGGTGTAATACCTGCCACTTGCATCTTACCTTTTTTGAAAGATGCTTCTCTTCTTTTTGTCTCTCCCTCCTTTTCTTTTCTTCCTCCTGTGTCTTCTCTTTCACATGTGATCTCCCATTTTCCCAGGGTTATTGTCACTTTCAGGACCTGAGTTATGGTTTTCTGGCTCCAGAATTTTAAACATCAATGTAAAATTTTCTCATCAGCCTTTGGCCTTTTTTCTTAGTTGTGGGAAACTCCCCAGCAAAGATGAAGTCATCAGCATAGTTCCTGAGGTCTCGTTTTTTTCTCCAAAACAGTGATCAGTTTACTTTACCCCTGAGACAAATCTTGTCATCTCTTGGGCAATATCTCCTGCAGACAGAAAACTTTGTCCTATTCAACAGATGCTCAATAAATGCTTGATAAACTAGACCTATTGCAGCCAAGACCCAGGAGCTCATGAGATATAAAATTCTGGGCACTAGGTATTTGGGGAATCAGGTTCATCAAATATATCAATATGCTTGGCTTCCAGAAAGACAGCTTCATGTCTGGCCTGGGCACTGGAATCATAATGGCTGTGCTCTGTATCCTCTACCAAACTGCTTAAGCTCTCTAAGCCTGAGTTTCCCCATCTGTAAATAAATAATAGCAAGGTGCTTTTGGAGTAAGTTAGAAATGGCCTCCAAGGCACTTAGCACAGTCTGTCATATGGTAAGAGGCACAAGCACTGGCTACTTCTGTGATGCTCTGAAAACCACCTGCCATGGGCTGAATCATACCCTCCCCCTCAAACTCATATGTTGAAGATCTGACCCTCGTATCTCAAAATGTGACTGCATGTGGATACAGCATCTTTATAGGAGTAAAAGTCACCTGGGTGAGACTTAACCCAGTATAACTGGTGTCAGAAAGGTGAAGGAGATTTGGGCAGACACACAGGAGTATCATGTGAGGACGCAGAGAGCAGATGGCCATCTATAAGTCAAGGAGAAAGGCCTCAAAAGAAACCAACCCACTGATAACTCCGTCTCAGATTTATAGCCTCCAGAATTGTAAGAAAATAAGTGTATGTAGTTTCAGCACCCCAGCCTGCAGTGGCAGACCTCACCAACTAATGCCCTACCCCATGCTGAATCTATTTCTCACTCAGTCTTGGGATCCCACTCATTTGGGGCTCCATCCTTGACAGCCCAATGCAATTCAACAATCTGGTTCTGTTTGGCCTTTCCTCCCATGTATTTATTCCCTAGTAAACAACATCTCCAAGCCACAGGCTGACCACGTTTCAGACAAGGTCCCTGCTTTACCATTTGAAAGGCCTTCACTGTCATTTTTCAAGCATTGGTATCTTTATCCACTCTTATTTCCTGAAAAATCAAGGGGACTGTGCTCTCAACTGTCTTCATAAATGACGTGGCCATCTGTCTTATGTGAGCCTCCTGGTTTCCACACATGAAGACCTTGCTGCTGCTCCATCTGCCTTCTTAGATTCTGACCCACTGCTTGGCTCCTAGGGTTGTCCTGTGGGCCTGAAGGCTATGGAGCTTCCATGGCTCCAGGGCCCCTGCTATAGTTGAGTGTGATGTTACCAAAGTTACCATTGGGTGCATGGCTGTAGCTAGTAGAGCTGAGTTTACACTACTCACAAGGCAGTCAAGGCCAAGTCAGGTTGGTGCCTGAGAAGTCACAGGTCAGGCATTCTGTCTATTTCTCAGCAGCGCCAGGATCTTCCCATTCCTACACAGAGCCCTTCACTCTCTGGCTCTGACTTTTGCCTTTTCTATGACTTCTAGAACCTACTAGATCATTCTGATAGATTATTCTGTATTCCCAGAACATGATTTCTTGCTTTACGTCTAGGATCCACCAAAAGCCCCAATGGGGAGTCTCAGACAGCCGCTCACAGTCCAAGGAAGCTTGGACCTACTGACGCCTGTAAGTCAGAGAGGGGATAATGGAAGGGGGCACAAGCTGATAGGCCCCAGGAGGGAGTTAAAAGAGGATCAATTTGCTTTCTTAGACATTTGAGCAGCTCAGTCCTGCCCATGTGTAGCAGGATCACCAGCATACAGTCTGAAATTCTGTAAGTGGCAGAGAGGAGTCTATGTCATGGGAACTGAGAATCCTTAGTTTCCCTTGATCTATGATGGCTAAGCCATGTGCCCTGTGTGACACTGTGTTTCCTCTTAGTGACGCACACTCAGTCCTATGCATAAAAGTGGTTCAAAAGGCTAAGTCTGTGAGTTAGAAACTGGGCACTTAAAATATACCTGGAGGTATAAAAGCAAACTGGAGGCAGGAGGCAAGCCAGAGCGGGGAACCACTTGGGCAGTCAAAAGTAGGAACATGTGTAGCACAAGGAAGCGTGTAGCCCAGATACGTTGCTTTATGGACTTTCTGGGACATCATTAATCACTTCTTGCCTCAGTTATCCTTTTTAAAATAATGAAAGTTTGGACCTGCCAAACTCTACATTCTATTTCTAGAATGCTAATCTGTTTTACTTGTTATATATCAGTGCCAGGCCCTGTTAGCAGTCCAGCTAGCAGATACAAGGCACAAGCACCAGGACATACTTGACATTTGAGACCAACTTCTCTTCTAGGAGAGAAAATTCTTTTTTTTTTTTTGTACATTTTCTGCAAAGACCAGAGCAGGCCAAAATCCAGATGCAAGGGCAGGTCTTCGAGAGCAGCTTTGGGAGCAAAAGGTGACCCATGCCTAATCATTTCCTAGTACTCCAGTAACTTGAGAGTTATCAGACCTCACGGGGGTGACTCAGCAGTGCCTTTGAGGTTTGGAAATGAATTTTGTTAAACCATGAATCATGGTTCTAGGATAATTTTAAAATAGGCGATGGTTATACATGGAACTTTCTGCCCATAGAATGACACAGTAGGGGACTGGCTGTATGGGAAATAAAAAATCTCACTGAGGTAGCCAGATAAAGTTGGCGTAGGACAGAGCAGTTGCAGCCCATCAGCTCACTCCCACCTCCTGAGCTTGCTGGAGAGATCCTCCTTCCTAAATCACCCTCTCAGGGGCTCTTAAATCTGAGGCAGAACATTGTGCAAGACAAGAGTAGCATGGTCTCCCCAGGGATTTTCAATTTTCACCATGGGTTGAATCTGATTAGATATATACTAAGTCTGTCAGGATCAGTGACAGAGTTTTCCAGACCCAATGTGAAATAAAAACGCTAAGTTTCTTGTTCAGAAATTAAGCATTTGAAGATGGCGCCAGCATATTATTCATCCCAGCACAGAGCTCCTCTGAGCACAGGACTCTGTGTGGCTATATAGGGGCCCGTGGAGCTGACCCGGGGCCTTTCTTCCAACCCTCCAGGCCTCCGCTTTCCTGTTAAAGTTGTCCGTTCACTCAGGTTGCTGGTTTTTGTCTCTGAGAGGTTCAACACATCCACCCAAGCAACTTGCACACATCAGTCTTTCTCTTGTTCCATCTTTGTTACGAACCACAGACAATTTTACTAAAATGAGGAAAAGGCATCGAACAAATCTGACCCTGTTCATTGGCTCACATTTTCCATGGTAAGCCATCCTCAGGGTGCTGAGATCCTGCTAGATACACTGACTCTAAACCAGGGGTTCTTTTTTTCCAGATCAATATGAGTGTACAATATTAGGTTCCATTGTTTGTGTTTCTTAGGTCAAGTTCAAGTTGTTGTTGAGCCCTTGTATCTTTTGTATTTACCTGGATGGAGATGAAGCGCATTCTTCTTAGCCAAGTATCACAGGGGTCCTTAATAAGGGTTGAGCATCAGGATGGCCTGAGATTCTGGGATTCTGAATATGCACATCTGCCTTCTTAGCAAAACGCTGGTAAAGACACACTTGAAAATTTATTTGTTATTTTATATGCCTGACATTGTTTGATCATTATTTTTGAGACATATATGCATATGTGTGTGTGTAGACGGTAGTTTGCCTTGCAAGTTCTATGTGGTGATGATTATCCACTTTGACTCAGGGTGAATTTATTTGTGGCTGAATCTAGCAGAGGCCACAAACTAATTATTGCAACCAACCAAGTAAAATAAACAGAACGAGGAAAAGGCCACAAGTATTGACAATATTTATTGTAGCATATGGCTAATGTATAAAGAGGTAATAGAACGATGCATCTCAGGGGATCATTCAAAAGGAAAATTACTTAAATTAACTTTTCAGGCAAACCAAATTATGCATTATACCCCTCCTGTAATGCTATACAAAGTCAATGTTTGTGAAGAGGAGAACTGGCGGCTATAAATCAAGCCTTTCAGAAGAACTGTTGTATCTGCAAGGATTTTTTTTTTCCTTTGCTTTTCTGGCATTTGGATGAATGAAGAATTTTCTCAGCAAATTATTAATTACTCCTTCTTGCCTATAGAATTGAGTTCACTGTAGTTATGTAGGAGTCAATGGTATTCAAACTGCAGCTTTTGATGAAGTAATCGGCTGCTTCTGGGGCCTCTCTCAGCTGCCCTGGGCGTGCTTCACATGTAAACGACTGCCAAATGGATTCTTTCGACATTCCAGCCAATTAAAATACATTTAAAGTGCAGCTGGTGGAGAAGCAAACCATGCGATTGTGCGGAGAACTTCAGGGCAGCGAGACAGAAAACAAACTTTCAGAACCCTGCTCGGGCGGTCGGGCAAGGCCTTCGCTGGGGGGCAGTGGCGAAAGTCATAAAAAGAGGCTATCTTTAGCTCCCTTCAGAATCAAAGATGACACTCTGAGAACCACCTTAAAAGACACAAAAGAGGGAAGCATGTTTGTTAGGGTGTCAGTTTTCTCTCCTTGCCTCTTGAAACTCTGTGCGTTGGCCGCTTGCCCAATGTGGTGCCGCATACAAATGTTGACAGAACACAGCGGTGTTTGTTAAACCCGGCCTGGGGAAGCCAGTGATTAAAACTCTTGAAGGAAGATCCGAAAACCCCAGGAGCTCTCCTCAATAGCATTAGGACGTTGACCGAATGAAAGAGAAAGCAATGAGTGGGCTAAAGTGAAACATTGAACGTCCCTGTCTGCTGTGCCTTCTCGGTAAGGACAGAATTTTCTTTTCTTTGCTTTTCTTTTTTTTTCCCTTGAATGGTGATGTTGGGGTAGAGGAGAGTGTCTAATGTGCTGAGTGCTCCGGTCTAGAACTTGGATTTGCAGAGACAGGGTTTGCCTGTGATTTTTCTGGAAGACAGGAAGGCATCACACTCTCTGTGTAAATAGACCCAGGGCATTACCCAGCACGTGGAGTCTTTGAGTGCTTTTCCAGAATTTGGGGTGGTATGTTACTAAATATTTGCCTCTGCTGATCTATCCCAGGGCTTGCTGCTGTGTGTCCAGGTGTCTAAAGATTGACAGCAAATAGTTTGCCCCTTGAACCAGTAATTATGATGTACATACCTGATTAGTTTTTATGTCCATTTTCAGTGTGGTTCTTTCTGCTGCCTGTTCAACCCCTATGCATGTGGATAATGTTTTTGTTTGGTGGTTTGGTTTTTCTTTTTTCCTGGTTTAATATTCACTCAAATCCAAGCATTCTGCTTCACTAAGGGAAAGTCAACATGTTTAGAAATGCTTTGCTTCCTCTTGAAGTTCATTGGAGAAGCTGCTAATGTGGGAATTCATTCTGAATCACCCTTTTCTGACACTTTAAGGAGGTAGGTGCAATGGTGCAATTGCACTATCTCTGCAAGTTCAACAAACACGCAGCTCTTGGGAAGGGGGCTCAGATTCACATACCCATCTTAAATTCCTGAGAATGCTAAGAGTGAGCATGGGTTAGTGGGGGAGGGGGCTTTGTATCCATCCATTGACCAACAAAAGACATACAAAGTTCCTAATTGTGTCCTATTTTAGCTTGTCATGGTAGGCCCTTCCTGGCTACAATTCTGTTCATTGCAAACAAAGAATCTTGCACATTTCATGGTGAGGGATCACATTGCAGCATCCTGAGCTCAGTTAAATGTGCTTTATTAATCTTTAATGTGCTGGTAGCTCTGAGGTTATGCCAAGCTGAGCCTTTCCAAAATTTTTGAAGCTACCTGCTGCCAAGATAAACCCTGGTAGGCCCAGAAGGGGATATTTTAAGGAAACTTGCAACAGAAACGTTTTACCCATTAAGTTTGTCCCGGGTCAATGAAAGAAATATTAAATATAAGAGATTTCAGAAAAATCTACCTCAACTCTGTACCCTCTGTGTGAGAGACCTACTGGGGAGACCCATCTCCTCTCACAACCTGGTCTACGCTGCAGGTTAGGGTTGGGGGAGAATAGGCGTTCTACTGTGTGCCTGGTGGGTGGTGGTAATGAAAAGGGTGCAATGTGAATGGAGGCATGTGTGAACACAGAAAGTGTCACTGCCTGTGACTGCGTTTGAGCCCAGAGGAAAAGTAAGCTATACATGTGGTGCTGCCCATCCGATGCCATCGTATCGTTCACACCAAAAGGGTCAGAGACGGGCGATGGCCACTCAAGTTCATGTGGACAAAAATGCAACTTTGTACAGAAGAAAAATGAGATGTATACCTCAGAAAAGTGGGCAGCAGAGATGACTTAGTGACTCAGAGGACTGTGTGAACCTATGTTTGATTGGCCAGGTCTTCAAGAATGTAAGGCCATGACCTCTTGGGACTTTGGTTTGCCTATCAGGTCAATGCAGGGTAAATGGTGTCCTCACCACTCATGAGGATGCGGGTAAGAGGCAAAATGGACTTTACACGTGAGTCCTGCAAGCAACAACTTCACCTGTCAGGGTTGCTATGGGGGGAGCACTGGATTGGAGTGGAGAGGAGCTCCCAGTTGTTCTCCCATTTTAGGGTTGGTGATGCAAAGACTTTACAAATTTGTGCAGGTAATAATGAGGCAGGATTAGGAGTAAAGGATGGCCTCACTTAAGTAGGTGGCTTGTTTTCTTTGAAAATCAAGACTATTTTCTTTCTTGTGGCCTAGAACGGGGTGAACAAATTATAGATCACCAGCCAAAATCTGCCCATCATGTGTTTTTATGATCTCTGCAAGTTTTATTGGAACATAGACACACCCATTTGTTTGCCCATTTCTATGATTGCTTTTGTAGTTGTCACAGCAGGGTTGAGTAGTTATAGCAGGGACCCTATGGCCCTCTGCCAAACCTAAAACATGAACCAACTGGGTCTTTATAGAAAAAGTTAGAGAGGCCCAAAATATTGACCATACTTTTCAAACTATCTATGGTGAAGGACCATTTTTGTTTTTACTTTTTAATTTCTAATCTGTTATGGACTGATAGTTTTATTTAGAAATGTTGCATTGCTACAACATTTCTAAGTATTTATTCTTAATTTTTGTGCTTATTTCATCATGAATCAGCAACAAGTAGTTTGCAGACTGGCACCAGTCCCTGGACCACACTCTGAGAAGCTCTGACCCCAGCTTACCTTTCCAACCTCATCTTGCGCCATTTCTCCCAAATCTCCAGTGATGCTACTCTTCTCTCTGAGGAGTGGAAACAGCAAACTAGTCCACATCTTTGAACCTTTGATTCTGGTGTTTGCTTTACCCAGAAGTCTTATTCCTTAACTCTTCATATAGATTCTCTCTCCTTTTGGGTCTCTGCCTGAGTTCACTTCATCAAGGAGGTCTTTCAAAAAAAAAAAAAAAAAACAACTCAATCTGAAACATCTTACATCACTCTTTCTTTGTAGTGCTTATTGAAATCAGTATTTCTCTTGTTTGTTTATTTGTCCATCTTATTATTTATTTCTCTGTGTTGGTCAGTATTTAGTAACAGATAACATAGTCTATTTCAGCTGGTTTAAGCAGAAAGGGATTTTATACTGATTTTAGTTTTTATAAAATCTTGCAGAAGGAGTGGGGGAACAGGCAGAAGTTCCAAGAGTAATGCTCAGAAAATGAACGAAATTACCACTGTGTCTCTGTTACTGTCACAAAGCTGGAGATCAGGAAACTGACTATCTTAGTCCATTTTCTGTTGCTTATAAAAGAATAGCTGAAACTGGGAAATTTATAAAGAAAAGGAATCTATTATAAATTCCTTACAGTTATGGAGACTGGGAAGTCCAAGGTTAAGGGACTGCATCTGGTAAGGGACTTCTTGCTGGGGGGATTCTCTGCAGAGTCATGAGGCAGCATAGGTCGTCACATGATGGGGAGACTGAGTGTGCTAGCCCAGGTCTCTCTTCCTTTTCTTATAAAGCCACCAGTCCCTCTGCATCAGAAACCTATCAAACCATTAATTCATGGATTAATCCATTCATGAAGGCAGAGCCCTCGTGACCCAATCACAGCTTAAATGTACCACCCCACAATACTACCACATTAAATTTCAATCTGAGTTTTGGAGGGGACAAGTACTCAAACATAATACTAATGCCACCCCTGCTAACTCCAAGATTACATTGTCTCTACTGTCATCTCCTTCACCAAAACTAGCATCTCTGTTTCTTGAACATGTGAAGCTAGAGATAGGATACTAGGGGTCTTTGCTGCAGGTATTGCAGAAAGCTCAACACCTCTAGAAAGAACAGAAGAAACATAGCATCTACCTCCTGATCTCCACTCTGACTTTCAAGTCCCACTAATGGGATCTTCTTTATGAAATGTGGATCACAGCACAACTCAAGCTATGAAGGAGTCAGGGAAATGCTTGTCTTAATATCTTTCAATATCAGGTTTTTTAGTCCCTAATGTTGAAATGGTGTCCCATAATCTGCCTGTATCCTCTCTACTGGAAGGTAATCTCCATGAGGCTAGGGGTCTTGTCTGCCCAATGACCAGTCTACCTTAGTGCTAAGATTAGTGCCATGTAATATGTATGGTAAATGTTGGTGCTATAAGAGCATGTATGAATTAATGACATGTTTCCTGAAACTCTGTGATTTATGGGAGGTTAGTAGGTGGTACACATGAGGGAGAGTCATGTATCTGAGTCAGCCTGTAAAACACCTCTACAGTGGGAAAATGGTAGACTACTTATAGGCAACCTTTGAAATACAACCTCTTTTTCAAAGTTGAATTATATTCCTGTAGTTGCAATTATTCAATCTGCTCAGGGATGGAAGTATTCATGTTAGCACTTAAGACTATTTTCCTGAAGGCTTTTTTTAAGCCCTGGCTATACTATATGTTCTACATTCATTATCCCATTTAATTTGCCCAAAATCCCAATGAAGTGGACATTATTTCTACTTACAGAGAAGAAGTAGTAGCTCTGCATGATAAAGTGGCTTCCCAAAGTCATAGAGCTAGTGAGTAGTAGAGCCAGATTTAATTCTATGACTTTCTGAAACCCAAGTTTGACTTCCTAACCTCCAATTATAATCCCACATATAATTTATTTTTCTCCTTGTTGTCCATTCACCTAGGAATTTCTTGTTTTGTTTTCATCCTAGTGGCTGGTTATTCTATTGCACTAATCTACTTTGTGCATTCAGAAGGTGCAATCTAATCATCTGGACTGAGATATCAGTACAGAGACCTAGTCATCGTTGGTGAATGTTATTGAATATCAGTGGTGAATTTGTGAGGATATAGATGTGTGTATAAAAGGGTAGGGGAGAACTAGATCTGAAGTAATTAAGAATATCAAGAAATTTCTCTTAGGACAAAAATCCTAGCTAATAGAATATTTCTTTCATAATTGGACAACCCTCAATTCTCATGCTATATGTTTGGTTAAAATTTGGTTCTGTTTGATTGATACACTATTTATTATTGTCTTCATTAAACACAGTGATGTTTGGTAATAGCAGTGACTTATCATTTGATAATAGAAAATAAATTGAGAATTAATTTTACATTTTAAAAGACTCAAAAAGATACTTCTGAAGAAAGAAATCCTGGCAAGGAGTGGAGTACCCAAGAAATATTATTTTCCAACAAGGTATGTAATAAAATAAACCATTTACAACCCTGTTTCTAGTGACTGAAAATGCTAAGGGGACAAAGAATTATTCCAAAGTGGATTAAGGGCCTCTAAAAACCTACTCCTTCCTCTAAGCAAGAAAACACTGACAAAAATAATCACATCAATGTTTCTATAACTCTCAAAATTAAACAAAGGCTTACAACAATTTGAGCAGGATGTATTCAGGGGAAGAAATTAGCTGAATCTCAGTAAAAACAGTGGCATTGTGGCATTTAACTTGCCTTGCTTCTATTCCCCTCTCCCAGCATGAAAACTAACAATTTTGTAAATATAGTAGCTGTGAAAACCATTAGCCTAGCAGCCAGTGGAAGGGGCAAAGCCTCATTCCCAGAAAATTGTCATTATTTGACCTTTCTGCCTGCAAACCCTCACTTTCAGGTTCTATCTTTATATCATCTGTCAACTAATTCATTCAAGGCAAAGAACCTTTTCCCTGGAATACTTGTCATCAAGCGTACCAAAATACACGTCATGGGATTCTGAAAAAGCAAAAGATAGGAAAGGGCATAAAGTATATTTGAAGAAATAATAGCTGAAAACATCCCATCTTTGATGAAAGGCACAAATATGCATATCTAAGAAGCTTAATGAACTCCAAGTAGGATAAACTTAGTACAAAGGAATAGTACTTAACTAGCATACATAAAGAACTCTTATAACTCAACCATGAAAAGACAAGTAACCCAGTTAAAAATGGGAAAGGATTAAAATAATCATTTCTCTAAAGAAGATAAACAAATGGCCAAGAAACATGTAAAAAGATGCTCAACATAATTAATTACTAGGGAAACAAGTAAAAACCAAATGAGATACCACTTTGCACCTACAAAGTGATAATGATGGACAATAACAAATTTTGGCAAGGTTATAAAGAAATTTGAACCCTCATACATGTATGAAAACATTAAAACAGTTTTAAAATAGTTTTGAACAGTTTGACAATTGCTCAAAATGCTACACATACTATTTCCCATATGATTCATGAAGTTTAGTCCATCATTTGTATGAATATGTTCATATAAAACTTAGTCATGAATGTTCATTGTAGCATTGTGCATACTTGCTCAAAAGTAGAACTCAAACGTCTATCAACTTATGAATGGACAAACAAAATATGATATATCCAACAATGGAATATTATCTGGCCTTATAAAGGAATAAAGTACTAATTCATACTACCACATGAATGGACCTTGAAAACATTATGGTACATGAAAAAGCCAGACTTTAAGGCCACACATACATTGTATAAGTCTGTGTGAAATGCTTAGAAGAGGCAAATTCGTAGAAACAGATAATAGTTGCTAGGGTCTGGGAAAAAGGTATATAGGGGAGTAACTGGTAATGTGCATAGGGTTTCTTTGGGGGATGATAAAATGTTCTGGAATTAGCAAGTTGTGATGTTTGCACAACTCTGTGAATATACTAAAAACTACTGAATTGTGCTATTTGAAAAAGAAAATTATATATGCATTATATCTCAATGTGTTATTATAATAAAATGCTAAGGGAAAAAATCAGAGTAACTAGACATGTCAGAGTTTGGTCCACCTTACCAATTTTTGAGCCAGAGGACAAGTGGAGGTCCACATACTATGTACCAAATATGTAAAAACTGTGAATCAAGCAAAAAAAAAAAAAAAAAAAAAATTCCAAATCTCTTCTATTCTGCTCCTTTACCTTTGGAACAACTTTGTCCTGCTGACAACAGGGAGTCAGCAAGGACTTTAGTAAGGACAGTGCATCAGCCCTGTCAAGGTGTTAATAAAAGAGAATCTGGGTAGCAGTTAATTAGCTATGGCAATGATCTTACCAGAGACTGAGGAGGACCCAAACAACCAATGTCATGGGTACACAGAGAGTGTGACATACACCAAACACTATATGGTGGATCAATAGGGATGAATGTGGAAAGAGAAAAAAGGATGAGAGAAAAGAGAGAGGCTGCCTGATGTTCAGAACTTCCAAGACTTAGGATGATGTCATCTTTCCCTGAAATGGTTCAATATCTGTGCTCCATTCTCATTTTGTTAGTCTCGCTGGGATTTAGCATTTCTAAGGGCAGCAGATATTAACACAATACTTCATTGGACTAGTTGGTAGAATATGGGAAGGTAAGAATTTGAATGTATTAATCAGGTTTTCATCTTAAATTAGCAACCGTCACATTTTAAGTGAACTATGAAGGATCTAGATTTTGGCCAAAGTAAAAAGAAAATGAAGATTTCATGCCTCTCCAGTTCATTTCTAATAAAAGTTTCAGATCCTTCCTCTGGAGGCCTGGTTTCTAAGGATCCTACAGTAGCGTTGACAGTTGCCTCTCTCTGGGAGTTAATATGCCTTGTTATTTTATGTCTTTCTTTGCATTCTATTGTAATACCCTGATCAGGCACGAGATGGATTGGTATGATATAGGCTATCTCATAATTTGATGATAAGAACGTCAATTGATGTGGCCTTTACGGAAAGCATTTTAGCCATAGATGTTAAAATATTTAATCTATTCCATTCTAAATTAATCTATTCAAAGGAAATAATATGCTGTGTATAAATACCTACTTATAAAATTATTCATTAGAATAGTTAATAGTAAAATTTGGAAAACTACCATCTATCAGTAGGAAAATGAGCAAATAAATTAGGGACTAGAGAAGTCTTCTAAATCAAGAAGGGATTATCATCCCAATTAAAAAATGGTTGAAGGTAATGAAATGCAATTCGCTAAGAAGAAATATAAATGGCCAAAAAGTATAGGCATAGATCTTCTATCTTATTGGAAATTCTGGAGGAGGGACACACTTATAACTTTGACTTAGAATTTACAAAAGCAAACAATGTAATCAAAATGTACATACCTCCATAACATACTGAAATAAACTTTTAGAAAACGAATGCAAATGGAAGTAATGAAATATAAACTTACTATTATTGATGAGGAGTGGAAATTGAGCATGCTCCTTCACTCTTGGGGATGATATAATTGGGACACATTTGGAGAGAGGCGATTTGAAAGAGGAAGAGCATGTTTTTTAATTCAGCAATATACCCATAAGAGTGTTTTTTAAAGAAATAACAAGTTTACATAGAATATTCATAAGAATGTTTATCACAGAAATGCTTATATTAGTGAAAACTGAAAATAATTTAAAGTTCATCAGTGGGTGATTGTTAAATACAGTGAAGCCACACAAATGAATATTGCCATTAATAACTGGTATAGATGTAGTTGGTAGGGATAAAGACTAAGGTACAGTAAGTGAAAAATAGGTTAAAGATAAGTATATGGTATTAGAAACTCATTCTTAAAATATCTTTATGTATATGTTATCTGTATACAAAAGTTAGAAAGTATTTCCATTGAAATGAAAAGAACTATTTTCTTATATCTTATATTTTTGTATTGCTGAATTTATTTTTAATTCATCAATATTAATATAATCAATAAAACAAAACTTCAACATTATAAATTACCATTTATCATTCAACACTGTGAATCAAAGAAATAAAATGTTTAGTCACAAAATAAAATATTACATATCCATTTAAAATAGGCATTTTGAAAGATAGTCAATTAAATAATGCTAATTTAAAAAACAATTACATAGAAAAAAGACCAGAATGTCAACAGTATTTATCTACCATAAACAGGCACACCTCATTTTATTGTGCTTTGTTTTATTGCAATTCACAAATACTGTATGTTTAATAAACTGAAGTTTGTGGCAACCCTGCGCTGAGCAAGTCTGTCAGTGCCATTTTCCAATAGTATATGTCACTTTGTGTCTCTCTTGTGTCTTGGTGATTCTTAAAATACTTCAAACATTTTCATTATTATTACATCTGTTATGGTGGTTGGTAATCAGAAGCACCATAAGCCATGCCCATGTAGGCCAAACTTAATTGATAGCTCCTGACCACTTAAGTGTTCCCTCATTTTCCTCCCTCTCCTCAGGTCCCCATATTTCCTGAGACACAAATATATTGCAGTTAGGCCAAGTAATAACCCTACGATGGCCTCTAAGTGTTAGAGTGAAAGGGTTTCATATCTCTTTAACTCCAAAGCTAGAAATAATTAAGCTTCCTGAGGAAGGCTTGTTGAAAGCTGAAACAGGCGGAAAGCTAGGCCTCTTGAGCCAAACAGCAAAGTTGTGAATACAAAGGAAAAGTTCTTGAAGGAAATTACAAGTGCTACACCAGTAGCACCAATGATAAGAAAGCAAAATAGCTTTCTTGCTCCTAGGGAGAAAGTTTAGCATAGAAGGTCAAATGAGCCACAATATTCCCTTAAACCAAAACCTAATCCAGACTAAGGCCCTAAATCTCAAGTCTACAAAGACAGAGAGGAGAGGAAGCTACAGAAGAAAGGTTTGAAGCTCAAAAAGGTTCGTGAAGTTTAAAGAAAGGAGCCATCTCTGTAATGTGAATGTGCAAGGCAAAGCAGCAAGTGCTGATAAAGAGGCTGCAGCCAGTTATCCAGAGGACCTATCTAAGGTAATGTGAAGGTGGCTGACAACTAGACAGCAGATTTTTAGCATGTATGAAATAGATATATATTGAAAGGAGATGTCGTCCAAGACTTTCAGAGCTAGAGAGGATAAATCAATGACTGGCTTCAGAGCGTCAAAGAATGGGTTGATTATCTTATTAGGGGCTAATGCAGCTGGTGACTCTCAGGGGAAGCTAATGCTCATTTACCATTCTGAAAAGCCTAGACCCATAAGAATTATGCTAAATCTACTCTGCTTGTGCTCCATAGATGGAACAACGAAGACTGTTTGACAGCTTATCTGTTTATAGCACAGTTTACTGACTATTTTAAGCCTACTGTGGCCTATTGCTCCCCTGCCAAAAAAAAAAAAAAAAAATTCCTTTCAAAATGTTACTGCTCATTGACAATGGTGGAAACTGTCTTCACCCTAGAGTTCTGATGAAGACACACAAGGAGATTCGAGTTGTTTGCAAGCTTCTTAACATAGCACTCATTCTGTAGCCCATGGATTGAGGAGTAATTCTGACTTTCAGGTTTTGATATATAAGAAATACATTGTAAGACTATAGTTGCCATTGACAGTGATCCTTGTCATGGATTGGGGCAAAGTAGTCTGAAAACTTCTGGAAAGAATTCATCACTTTACATGGTATTAAGAACATAAATGATTCATGGGAGGAAGTAAAAATAAAATCATTAATAGGGATTTGGAAGAAGTTGATTTTAACCTCATGGATGACTTTGAGGGATTCAAGACATCAGTGGAGGAAGTAACTTCAAGAGAACATCATGGGAAGGGGAGCCTGAAGACGTGATGGAATTGCTGCAAGCTTATGATCAAACTCTACCGGATGAGGGGTTGTTACATATGGATGAGCAAAGAAAGTGTTTTCTTGAGATGGATTGTATTCCTGATAAAGATGCTGTGAACAGTGTTATAATGACAACCAGAGAGTTTATAATACTCAATAAACTTAGTTAATAAAGCAGCAGCAGGACATGAGAGGATTGACTCCTAAATTAAAAGAAGTTCTGAGTGAGTAAAATGCTATGAAACGGCATCACATGCTGCATAGAAAAGTTGTGTGAAAAGAAGAGTCCAGCAATGCAGCTGATTGCATTGTTCTTACTTTAAGAAATCACCACAGCTACCCTAGCCTTTAATAACCACCTCCCTGATCAGGCAGCAGCCAATGACATCAAGGCAAGACCCTCCACCAGCAAAAAGACTATGCTTGCTGAATACTCATATGATCACTACCAGTTTTTAGCAATAAAGTATTTTTAAATTAAGATATGTACATTGTACTTCATTTTATATGGAATCAGAAAAAAACCTCAAATAGCTAAGACATTACTCAGAAATAAAAACAAAGCAGGAGGAATTACCCTACCAGACCTCAGACTATACTATAAATCGATAGTGATCAAAACAGCATGGTACTGGCACAAAAACAGAGAGGTAGATATATGGAACAGAATACAGAACCAAGA
This sequence comes from Perodicticus potto, assembly GCA_963574655.1. NCBI lineage: Eukaryota > Metazoa > Chordata > Mammalia > Primates > Lorisidae > Perodicticus > Perodicticus potto. Next base: position 6,448 of record CAUYRH010029174.1, on the reverse strand, counting down.
GATGAACCCAGCTACTTACTGTTATTTGATCTTTGACAAGCCAATTAAAAACCTTCAATAGGGAAAAGATTCCCTATTTAAAAAGTGGTGCTGGGTGAACTGGCTGGCAACCTGCACAAGACTGAAACTGGACCCACACCTTTCACCATGAACTAAGATAGACTCTCACTGGATTGAAGATTTAAACTTAAGACATGAAACTATAAAATTACTAGAAGAAAGTGCAGGGAAAATACTTGAAGAAATTGGCCTGCATGAGTATTTTACAAGGAGGACCTCCCAGGCAATTGAAGCAACGTCCAAAATACCCTACTGGGACTTGATCAAACTAAAAAGCTTCTGCACAGCCAAGAACACAGTAAGTAAAGCAAGCAGACAGCCCTCAGAATGGGAGAAGATATTTTTTGCAGGTTATGTCTCCAACAAAGGTTTAATATCCAGAATCCACAGAGAACTCAAACGCATTAGCAAGAAAAGAGCAAGTGATCCCATCTCAGGGCAGGCAAGGGACTTGAAGAGAAACTTCTCTGAAGAAGACAGGTGCACAACCTACAGACACATGAAAAAATGCTCATCATCCTTAATCATCAGAGAAATGCAAATCAAAACTACTTTGAGATATCACCTAACTCCAATAAGATTAGCCCACATCACAAAATCCCAAAAACAGAGACGTTGGCGTGGATGTAGAGAAAAGGGAACACTTCTACATTGCTGGTGGGAATGCAAACTAATGCATTCCTTTTGGAAAGATGTTTGACGAATACTTAGACATCTAAAAATAGACCTGCCATTCAATCCCATAATTTCTCTACTAAGTATATATCCAGAAGACCAAAAATCACATTATAACAAAGATATTTGTACCAGAATGTTTATTGAAGCCCAATTCATAATTGCTAAGTCATGGAAGAAGACCAAGTACCCATCGACCCACAAATGGATTAATAAATTGTGGTATATGTACACCATGGAATATTATACAGCCTTAAAGAAAGATGAAGACTTTACTGCTTTCGTGTTTACATGGATGGAGCTGGAACATATTCTTCTTATCAAAGTATCTCAAGAATGGAAGAAAAACTATCCAATGTACTCACCCTACTATGAAACTAACTTATAGCTTTCATATGAAAGCTATAACTCAATTAAAGCACAAGAATAGGGGGAAAGGGGATAGGGAGGGGAGGGGAGGGGGGAGGATGGGTGGAGAGAGGGTAATTGGTGGGACCACACTTATGGTGCATCTTACTACAGGTGAAACTTACTCAATGTAGAATATAAATGTCTGTACACAATAACTAAGAAAATGCCATGAAGGCTATGTTAACCAGTTTGATAAAAACATTTCGAATCGTATATAAAACCAGCACATTATACCCCATGATTGCATTAATGTACACAGCTTTGATTTAATAAAATAAATAAATAAATAAATAAAAATAAAAAAAGGAAACCAGAGTTAGAGAAATGAGTTCTGCAGAGGTGGGCATTTGCTATACATAGGGTGAGCAGAGAAGGCCTTTTTGATGGCATCTGAGCAGGCACTGGACAGAGGGGATGACCTTTGCGAATAACTATAACAAAGGCATTGGGAGCAGAAGAAAAGCCAGTGCAAAGGCTGTGGGGCGTGAGTATACTCAGTGAGTACCAGGAAAGATCAAGATCAGAGAGGCGGGCAGTGCCTGTGGCTCAGTGAGTAGGGCACACATACCCTGGGCCCCACATACCCAGGGTGGTGGGTTTGAACCCAGCCCCAGCCAAACTGCAATTAAAAATAAATAAATAATAAACAGGTGGTCTTAAAAAAAAAGACCAGAGAGACTACTGTAGAGTGCGAGGAAGTGCTAGATGAGGTCAGAGAGGTGGGAGGGGCAGGTGACATGGGACCCAGCAGGATACTGCCTTTTTCTCTGAATGAGATTTCTGAAGTGAAGCATGAAAGGATCTGACTTATGTTCTAGAAAATCACTCTGCAGAATAGAGAACTGTAGTAGGGAGCAAGAAGCCCAATTAGAAAAAAGGCTCCTACAATAACTCAGTGAGGGACAGAGTGCCTTGGACCCGGTAGTAGTAGTGAAAAGGCTGAGATGAGGCAAGACTCAGGATATACTTTGAAGGTGGTGCTAGACTGGAAGTGGGGTCGGAGGAAAAAAGAGAAATCACTCCAAGGTTTAGGCCTGAATAAATGGAGCACTAGAATGCTTTCCCTTGGTGGAGAGGACTGAGGAAGATCCAGGGAAGAAAGTTCAGAAGATGAACTTTAACATGTTAGAGCCTGATGCATCTCACTGGACACCTGCCAGCCACCTTCCTAGGGAGGGACACTACCAGAGAGAGACTTGGGGGGTGGGGGGGAGGGTGTGTTGGGATCTGGGCTGTGGCAAGAGTCAGTAGCATCTAGTTGTTATTTAAAGCTGTGAGCAGCAGAGGTCATCTTGGGAGTTGAGGTAATTAGAAAAGTTAGTGGGGTGCTCCACTGTGTAAAGGTACAAAGATGTGGAAGAACCAGCAAAGGCAATGAGCGTGGCTGGTGAGGCCAACCAAAAAAAGGAGTTTGCAAAAAATCGTCCATTGATTCTGTATGTCAAATGCTGCTGATCAATTAAGCAATTCAAAAGCAGAGAATTAATCTCTTAGGACAACTGGAACATCTGTTGACTTTGACAAGAACTGCTTCAGTAGAGTGATGGCAAGAAGCCCCATTGGGGAGAGTTCAGAGGCAACGAGGGGAGAAAGTGGAAAACAGAGGGTGTGGATAACTGTGTTCAGGGATTTGGCTATGAAAAGAGGGGGCGGCTCTTGGATGGGGTTCAGATGAGAGACATTAGAACATGCCCCTCCGGTGGGGAGGAGAAGCTTGATGATGCAGGAGAGGAAGGACATGCTGAGAGTGCTCATGACAGGTGACAGGACCTGTGTGCAGGTGAGGACAAGACTCAGGGATGGGCCCTACTAGGTGCCCCATGAACATGGCTAGGTGCAGTCACAAGGGGAGGGTGCACAGAGAGGGAGCACCAGCACATGGTCTGAAGATGGCCCCACGTGCGGGCAGGCAGCAGCTTTAGGAGGGGGAGTGAAGGGAACTGCAGCCTGGCATCAGGAACAGACTGGCACTTAGCAGTAAGACCTATGGCTCGGTCAGGGAACAGGTGCAGCCAATCCACTGCAGGTGTGGAGAAGGCAAGACGCAGGGACTAAGCCCACACAGAGGATTGTCAGGGAGGTGAGGGTCTACACAAAGCAATGAGGAGTAAGACTCAGAGGATCTCAGTCAGGCCGGACAGAACAGTGACAAGACAGTGGGGTGGGTCAGTGGATCAGCAAAGACCCCAGCGAAGTGTGGGTCAGTGGATCAGAAGAACCCTTGAGGGGGTGGGGGAGGGTCACCAAAGGCAGAGGCTGGGAGATGCAATACTGAGACTGCTGTGGACCACAGTGTGGTGACAGACAGTGACTAGGGCTCAGGTATGCCTGCAGGCTGGCATGGAGGAGACGAGAACTCTGCAGTTGAGTTCTGACCCACGGGGCCCCAGGGTACACGAAGGCTTGTCACATGTATCCTGAATTATGACAGGAACCATATTACAGACAGTGGCAGCCAGGAGCTAAAATCATCAAGGGAGAACAGCATGGGGCCTTATTTGCACCAACGTGGGGGGGCTGGGGGCAGTGTATAATCTGGTGACATAAGGCACAAAGCCAAAGCTGGGGTTTTAGAGAGGCAAGAGGAGCAATGATCAGGAAATTAAACATGGTGACTGTGCTTTGATGAAAGGATTGCAGATGATAGCTCTCCATCTTCCCAGCTCTCATTCCTTACCAAGTCAGAAATGGAAGGAAGAAGCCTCCACAGTCCTCATCCCTACCCCTCACCTTAGTCCTATGAAAGAGTCAGAGGCAGAAGATTGTCACTGCCTTGACTGACCAGATTTGATTGATCACAAGAACACCATTATCAGTGGCAGAACTATGTGTTGGACTTAATAGGAATGAGGCTAAAACCAAAAGCTCGTGTCTCTAAGGCCACATTCCCAAAATGGTCTGCTTTTACTTAGTTCAAAAGAGTCATATGCTTCATCGGGGACCTGAGATGGATTTTCTCCATTTTAAGTCTCACTGCCGATGAATGAAATTACTTACTGAACACTCCTAGGAAGTGCCAGCAGCACAGAAGAGGAGGGTCACTGTTCTCTAAGAACTACATTGTAGAGCAGTGTGACACACATCCTGTATGTTTCTTTTAAGTCATTACATATTGTATGATCCTCTCATTGGCTAATTATAAAAATGACTCTCCAAAGGCCATTATCTAAACTCTTATGTTCATATTCTAACCCAAAATGCACATTTGGGGATGGGGAAAGCTGGACATGGGTCTTATTCATTGAATAAATTTATCTCCTTTGAAGAAAAGAAATGACAAACGCGGAGCCTTCCTGCTCATCTCACCTCCTCTAAATGCTGGAGGAACAGAGTGAAAGGCACAGAGTGGCAGTGGGGTTCACACTGTGGGTTCGGCGTGAGAGGTGGACACTGTCTGGGTCCACAGACATCCAAGACCCATTGTCTCAATGGGATTGAGTTCAAAAAATTAACCTCAAACCAAGTAAGTAAATACTCCACCTCAATTACCTTTGCTATTCTCATTAATCATGAGTTGCTAAGGGTATAACGAAGTGAAATTGCCAGTAAGCAGTAATCAGAGCCCTTCCCCCAACACACACGTGCATGCATACATACACGTGTGTACACATGCACACACACAAAATGAAAAAAATATGACAAGAGTCTGGCTCCCTGGACACTGTCGTACTTGGATGCCTCTGCCCCCAGCAATGGACCAGCAGAATGACGCCACCTCCCCACCACGCACACACATTAGCAGACCAGGGAAGCCCTCCCCTTTCCTCGCCCTCCTGACCCCAGCCAGCAGCAGCAGTTTTCCAAAGGATCCCAGGCCAGGCCACCTTCTCCGGGTGTCCTAAATCAGCAGAAAATCATCTCTCCTGCCTGCACCCAGAGCAGCTAGGAAAAGCAAGCACATCTGCTTTGGAAAAAAAAATTCCCAAGCTCACATGAAACCTAGCCCAGCTACCGGAGCTCAGGCCTGTCTGATCCTTTGGCACAGGAAGAGAAAATAAGTTCTCTTCAACTGCAAACGACAGAAATGCACGTGAAGGGGTGCCAGCCAACACGGACGGGGAACTGTCTCTTGGCCCCTGGATGACAACCTTTCCACCATGTTTCTCTAAGTGGCCAACTCCCCTTGTTTTCAGAGTAGCAGAAAGTGGGATTTGAAGCCAGAAGAAACCTCTTTAACTTATCAGATTTTAGGCCTCAGGCAAGTGGCTTAATACCTAGTAGAATCAGGGTTCCTCACTCTAAGACGAAGTTGAGGCTTCTGCACACCCAGCTCACAATGAGCACAATTAGATGTGTAATGAGCACTTAACCCCGTGCTCGGCCCTTTCTATTAAATGCCTTGTCAGTAATGCCTCACTTGATCCTCCAAACTCTATAAAGTAGCCCTTCTTACCTTCCTCATTTCACAGATAGGGAAGCTGGGACTCCCCAGAGCTCTATCACAGCCCAGTGTGAGGAGGAAATGAGAAACACATAGTATCTGGCACATAGCAGTTACTGAAAAAAATGAGACTTCCTAACCATATTTCAAACAACAATCCATAGACTCAGCGCCCGTAGCCAAGTGGTTATGTCGTCAGCCACTTATACAGAGGCTGGTGGGTTCAAACCCAGCCAGGGCCAGCTAACCAACAATGGCAACTGCAACAAAAAAACAGCTGGGTATTGTGGCAGGCGCCTGGTAGTCCCAGCTACTTGGGAGGCTGAGGCAAGAGAATCGCTTAAGCCCAAGAATTTGAGGTTGCTGTGAGCTGTGACGCCACAGCACTCTACCCAGGGAGGCATAGTGAGACTCTGTCTCAAAAACAAACAAAAACAACTAAAGAAAATGCATACAATGATGCTTTAAAATGCATACCTATGTTTAAATCATGATGTATGTGCAGAAAAAAAGGTCTAAAAGTATGCACACCAAGCTATGCAAAGGAGTGTAGTTCAAAGGGAATTTTTCCTTCTCCTTCAGAATTGGTTGTTTTTAACAACCAAATATGTAGTATTACTTGTATAACTTAAAATACTTTTTTTTTTTTTTGAGACAGAGCCTCAAGCTGTCACCCTGGATAGAGTGCCGTGGCATCACAGCTCACAGCAACCTCCAATTCCTGGGCTCAAGGGAGTCTCCTGCCTCCGCCTCCCAAGTAGCTGGGACCATAGGCGCCCGCCACAACGCCCAGCCGTTTTTTGGTTGCAGCCGTCATTGTTGTTTGGCGGGCCTGGGCTGGATTCGAACCCGCCAGCTCATGTGTACATGGCTGGTGCCTTAGTCCGTTGAGACACAGGCGCCCCAACTTAAAATACTTTT
>CAUYRH010029172.1:0-51522 GCA_963574655.1 Perodicticus potto | reverse complement strand
GTGAGCTAGGCCAATGCACCCATGGCACTCTAGCCTGGGCAACAGAGTTAGACTCTGTCTCAAAATAATAATAATAGTAACAATTTTAGAAGTATAGACTCTGGGAGGAGTTTGAAACCAGCTCTACTGCTCAGCAGCTGTTCAACGCTGGGCACGTTATTAACATAAATTTCCTTACCTATGGAAATGAGTATAATGATACTTGCCTCCTTAGTTTGTTGGGATGATAACAGAGATAATGCATGTAAAATACATAGCACAGAGCCTGGAACATAATTAAGTGCTCAGTAAATGTAGCCATTAGCATTGTCAGCTTGTTATGTTAGACATGGCCAGTGTGTGAGATGGCAGTGCCAAGGAAGGTGCCAGAACAAACTCAGGGGTGGGGATGTGAACGCCAGGGAAGGGAGTGAGGCCAGAACTGGATCTTGAAGGTCATAGGGAGATAACCCAGAAAAGAAGAAGGAATGATGATCCGAGCAGATGATGCGGTTAGTACTATGGTGGGATTGCAATCTGGAACCACAAATAATTCAGCCCAGAAGCCATGAGTGCAGGCAGACGCGGGAAGGGCTGGGAAGATGGGCAAAAACAGGGAAGAAGGAAGGGGTTTCCTACAGGGCGAAGGAGCCTGGACCAGATCCCGCAGGAAGCTCACAACCTTTAAAAGACTTCAAACACAAAAGTGGCATGATCACGTTGTGTTTTTAAATGATAGCGACAAACAGTGTGATCCAAAGAAATAAAAATAGCTAGGCGGGGGAGGGGGAGGAACATATCAATGTGAGCAATGTCTAGGAACGTTTTCTGAGCGCAATGACTTCTAAAACAATTTCCAGTGCTGATTGAAGATACTTTGCACAGATGTGAGAGCTCATTTTTTTCCTGACGGAATCTCATTTCTGTTCTAAATTCTTTATATCCTTTTGTTTGCCCTCATTTGTGTTTACACCACCTGTCAATTTAGTATAATCTGTGATTTTAATGTGTTTTCCCTTCTTCCAGATCATTATTAAATGTGCTAAATAAAACGAGACCCGTCACTGCCTCTGGCTCCTGCCTCCCTGAGCACCTCCACTGAGTTCAGTATGCTGATTGTTACTGGGGTGACACCTCTCGCCTCCCTGAAACTTCCTTCGTACACTTTAGTGCCTATCTGTGTGCAAGATAAATAGACCCCCAAATGCTTAACTAGGCAAGACCTGGGCCCTCTACCTTGGCCCTGTGACTGTCTTAAGGCGTCCAGCGACTTTTTCTCTCATGAAATACAGTAATAATCACAGACATTTTTCTGCACTATTCCAGTCACCCCGACCTTTCCCACTTTCATTTCCACCTCCAGTTCTAGATTCCAGTTCTGGGACACGTGAAAGGCAGGGCTGGGCTCACTAGAGTGACGTGGAAGGCTAGGAGAGGCTGTCGCCACGGTGGGAGGCAGCTCTAAACGCGGGTATCGGTAAATAAAAAGCAGTGGACACAAACATAGAACTTTGCAGCCCATGTTCATCATGGTTCCTGGATTCCGCCTTTCCACCTCCTCAACCAACGTTTTTGGAAGTCCTGTCTAAGTGTTGGACACAGAAAAATTTAAAAATCGAAATTTAAAAATGAAGAGTACTTGATCTTTATACAAATTGAGTTATAGCTGGGAGGAATGGTTAAAGGGAAGTAATCTAGAGTTTATGTTTTCTTGTACTTCAATTTTTTCTCCATATCCAAAATGGCATCTCAGAGAGTGGTTCTTTTTTTTTTTTTTACATATACATGTGTTTATTAGGTTTCCACCTTTTGCCTTCACAGAATTAAAAAGGCTTAAAATTTAATAACAATAGGGTAGGGCAGCGCCTGTGGCTCTTCGAGTCGGGCACTGGCCCCATATACCAAAGGTTGGGGGTTCAAACCCAGCCTCGGCTGAACTGCAAAACAGAAAAATACCCGGGCGTTGTGGCGGGCGCCTGTAGTCCCAGCTACTTGGGAGGCTGAGGCAAGAGAATCTCCCAAGCCCAGAAGTTGGAGGTTGCTGTGAGCTGTGTGACGCCACGGCACTCTACCGAGGGCGATAAAGTGAGACTGTCTCTACAAAAAAAAAAAGAAAAAGAAAAGAAAGAAAATTTAATAACAATGTTTAAGATAAAGACTAGAAACAAAAACCTCATAAAGAATGAAGATAAATACATTCAGAAAAGAAATCAGATGATTGCTGCATTGAAATATTAAGCAATAATAATAATAATAATGTAAAGAAAGTAACATTCACATTGTCAGATAAGAGTATGTCTATTATAGAATGCTTTGACTCTGAGGCTCAGTATGGAGTCATCAGTTAACTTTTTTTTTTCCAAAGTCTCAAAAAATAGTCAACTAATATTTATAAAAAAAAATAAAAGATAATTTCAAAAAAAAGATCATGGCAAATCTTATAGACAATAGAAAAAGAAGAAATACTTCAATACGTAATCTGGATACAACTGATATTAAAATTGGAGAAAATATATTATTATAAAGGGGGAATTACAAACATAGATCACTTGTAAATGAGGATGCAGTATCCTAAACAACATATTAACAAGTTGAATTAAAAATTAATGTTGGCTCGGCGCCTGTGGCTCAACGGGCTAAGGCGCCAGCCACGTACACCTGAGCTGGTGGGTTTGAATCCAGCCCGGGCCCACCAAACAACAATGACAGCTGCAACCAAAACATGGCCGGGCATTGTGGCGGGCGCCTGTAGTCCCAGCTACTTGGCAGGCGGAGGCAAGAGACTCACTTGAGCCCAGGAATTGGAGGTTGCTGTGAGCTGTGATGCCACAGCACTCTCCAGGGTGACAGCTTGAGGCTCTGTCTCAAAAAATAAAAAAAAAAATAATGTTTAAGTAATCAGAGAGTGGTTCTATTACGGACAACCCTTTACTTGGTTAAGGCGGGAAGGCAAACCAGCTTTAGGCCGCATGTACCGAGCCTCCTATCACACCTACGCTTCACCCCCAGCATTCTCAAACTTCACCCTTCCCCCCAGTATCAAGGCTCAGCCTTAGTCACTGGTACCACAGTCGCCTCCAGAGCTGTCCCTGGAAGTGTTTGGAGCCAGGGCACCTCCATGACTGTGGGGCCTGTAAAATCATCGAACGTAAAAGGAAGCCACACTCTTGGTAGCTCTCACAGGCTCCCGGACAGAAACTTTTGAGACTGAGTTTCATGGTGTTCTAAAAGGAGAAATACAGTGCAATGCTTACTCCTCTTCCCTCCAAAAGGCATCAAGCATAGGGCCTCAGGGAGCTGCCCAGGCCACCCAAACAATAGGCAGGTCTTGACCTCTGAGTTCATCCACCACGTTTGGGATTTTTCAAAGTCAGGCTAGTTCTGGCCACTGGTTCTCTATTGGTTCAATTTCTTTTTTTTTTTTTTTAGGTACTGTGCATACACGTTAAGCTCAGTGAAGGTAGAAGGGTTTCAGAAAAATTATACTTTCCTAGTTATTCCCTCCTTAAGGTCAATTTGCCTCAAGTGCTCTAGGTTATGAAGCTACTAATTCTGGCTGAGCACGGTGGCTCACACCTGGAATCCTAGCACTCTGGGAAGTCAAGGAGGGTAGCTTGCTTGAACCTAGGAGTTTAAGACCGGCCTGAGCAAGAACGAGACCCCATTTTTACTAAAAGTAGAAAAATTAGCTGGGTGTTGTGGCAGGTACCTGTAGTTCTAGGTACTGGGGAGGCTGAAGCAAGAGGATGACTTGAGCCCAGGAGTTTGAGGTTGCTGTGAGCTATGATGCTAAGGCACTCTACCCAGGGTGACAGAGTGACTCCATCTCAAAAAAGAGAGGAGGGGGAAACTACCACCTTCACATGTTCAGCATGGTGAGCCCTTTGTCTTTCCTGAGGGTCTCATTAGTATCCAATTCTAGTTTTCAAAAAGGTTAGACAGTCACTTCCATGGGCAAGTTCAGTAAACATCAGCCTCTATGTAACATCACACTGGCGGTCATTCTGTATGGCTCTTAGAAAGATAATGGGCAGGCTGGGCATGGTGGCTCATGCCTGTAATTCCAGCACACTCTGGGAGGCCGAGGCGGGTGATTGCCTGAGCTCACAGGCTCGAGACCAGCCTGGGCAAGAGTAAGACCCCACCTCTAAAAATAGCCGGGCACTGTGGCTGGTGCCTGCAGTCCCAGTTCCTTGGGAGGCTGAGACAAGAGAATCAGTAGAGCCCAAGAGTTTGAGATTGCTGTGAGCAACGATGCCACAGCACTCTACAGAGGGTGACAAACAGCGACTATCCCCCCCAAAAGAAAAGAAAGATAATGGGCAACACCACTTGTGTGCTTCCTCCTCTTGGGTAGCACATACAAATCCTTCTGTTAGGATCTATTTTAAATTTCCCAAATTGCCAGCAGAATAGCTGTCTTTCGTGGCTTTGGGGAAGAGTCTCGGTTTTTCATTTCCTGTTGTGCTTCTGAGTGCTTGCTCTCCTCTGGGATCTGCATGAACAACCGTGGATTTATAATGCTATGGGACACTCGTGCGGGACACATACTCCACACAAACAACCTTTCCCTTTTCAAGAACAAATGTGACTTCTCAGTTGTACCAGAAAGGGAGCAGAGCTCAGATGTTATGTCAATGTTTTCTTAAATGGCGTTTTTCCGTTGCAAGCACCATTCCTGTAACATAATCTAAAATATTCCCTGTGGAATTACCTCCATAAACAAACACACTTCAGTAAGTAGCCCTTTGCCAGGGTCAGTAGAACTAAAAGGAACAACAAGAAAATTCCACCCACTCCTATTTCTGATGGTGACCTAACGTTACCCTTGAAATGTGGAAGGCACAGCACCCCGGGGCATAACCTCAGTTGGCTGCAGACCTTTTACTTGATTATAACCCTCTTTTATTTTCAATTGCTGAATTTTTACAGCTACATAATGAAAAGCTTTATTGTTAAAGGTTACGTTGCTTTTTTCCCTTTCCAATTATAAGGAGTATATCAGTCTTTGCCACCTGGGGAAGGTGGGGAGAATGAAACATCATTAAAAAGGTTTGTTAAGTGATTTATTTTTCATCAAGGGTAGTTTGGATTATAGCACATTACATAGACATTTAGCTATATCAGAGAATCCAGAAACAAGGTGAAATAGTAAAGTTTTAGTAGAAAAATCAGTTCTTAGTCACCATGTAATAGTGTTGAGGGTCTATTGCACCCGAATCCCTGGCCGTTTCTCACGATAGACCATTCCCAATCCACACAGAAGCTACTATCTCAGCAAGATTGACAATTACAAGGGAAGAACAGAAAGTTTCCCGGTTAATGTCACCAAATTTTTTACATTCTGAGAATCCTTCCCCAGGCACCAGCACAATTTTTGAGGCAGAAAGGTGACCATATTTTTATGACAGTTCCCCCACCACTCCCCACCTCTGGTCTGAGGTTGGAGCACAAGAACAAAATATCTCTTTTTGTTCATTGTACCAAGAAATTCCCTCCTGGATCTCTCAAGTGTGACTGTTCACATAGCAAATAGTTTGGACATATCCAGACATAAACACCATATGAATAAAACATGTTGCAATTGTTGGATATAGTTATGTTTTTACAAAGACACGGTGTTTGCTCTATGCTATTTGCAGAAGTTCCCAGTAATCATTCTCAACTATGACACTTTCTCTTATTAACCGAATAGAAATACTTTTAATTATCTCACTTATCTCTGTTTATTGTGACAGCATGTGCATCATTAATTTGGAGAAGTTTCTTTTTTTCTTTTAACAGCGGCTGTCTATGTTGGGTTCTGAACTTTTTTTTTAAAAAAGGTTGATTTGCTTTCTACATTTCCACTCAGAGATATTCACCTATTTTCTTCTCTGTTAAATCTAAAGTTAAATCTTTTAAAAATGAAGACTGGGAGGAAGGATCCTTCATGAATCGTGTCTTGATATTTTACTGATAATCCAAAATTCCACAAAGTTAAGCAATTCTGACTGATCTCAATTGCTGTACTGTGTGCAAAGTGAAATACAATCCATAAAATGGCGTTCATCTGGACCACAAGGGGAGGTGGAGGCTGAGACCAGCAGCTTGACTCTACCCACAGAGGCTGAGCAAGTAGCTAAATGGGTGAAGCATATGGGCCAGCACAGTTGGGGCTTTTTGCGAGGAGTCTGCTTTCAGCCCCCCTGTAGTCGTTAGCACCTCATTGCCCTGGGCACTGACCCGGTGGATATTTCCCTATTCACCCACAACCTATAGCAATTTGCACTTACTGACACCATAGCAACTAATTGGTCTTCACGACCTGAAAACTTTCAGGAAGGTCAATTTAAACCACCTTTGTTGTGTCAGGGATCAATGTACAATTCCTCAAATCAGATGCACGTCTGCTCCCTCACCCCACTGGAAAGTCCTCTGAGGTTTCCTTAGTTGCCTCACAGAGGCCTTGGACTTATATAGCGTGAGGTTGGAAGATTAATACAACAATGTGTGATCCCTATGAAGGAATGAAATGAAATATATCAATATGTCTTCTAGGAAGGTGATTACATTGTGTCGAGTTGTTTCTATAAATCAGGTCTGGTGCTGCATGAGAGGGGTGTGTGTTAGCGTTTTGTTTTGCATTTAATACTCATAAAAGCAGGTTTAACCAGAAAAGCAGTGTAGGAGGTAATTAAGGGGACAAACTCTGCAGTCAGAATGTCTGGGTTCAAAACCCTGACCCTGGCTTTCTAAGTGCGTGACCTTAAGCAAGTGACCTAACTTCTCCATGCCTCAGTTTCCCTATCTGGAAAAAAGAGGATGGTAACTTGTTTCGAGGAGTTAATAAAATGAATGCATGTAAAGAACTTGAAACTTTACCTAGTGCATAGTATTTTAAAATAAACATTGGTTGTTACTCTTAATATCCTTATCCTGTACTTTAAGGTTCAGAAGGCCAAGGTCTGAAAGACAGAGTCAGATTCTGAGAGCAGAAATGTTTTGCACCATGGAAATAATTCTCAACAAATTCTAGAGGCAATATTGATGGCACGGGAAATAACTGTAGTCAGTCCGCTTCAATAGCACACATTTTCATACAAAATTGAAAAATGTGTAACTAGCATATGAAATACATAGTTTTATAGATTCTATTGTTTGGGTTGAGGTGAAGTAAAAGAGTCAATTGAAAGAAAAATAATGTGTCAGGGAAAGCAGAGGCAATACACAAACATGGCAAAGAATGAAGTGATTTGTACATGAATATGGAAAGTTTAGGAACACTCTCCTGTGACATATTGTTTCCTTAGAACGTTCTCATCTAAAACAGTGATTTTCTGAACCCAAGTTAAGTACCACAGTAGAAATGCAGTACACCTATCCTCTGTTTCTATTGAACTGATTAATGAAACTAAATTGTATACCCACGGTAACCCAACAGTCTGTTTTATATTGATATGAGAGAGGTGAAAAAGATCTAGTTCAGGTGAAGAGAAAAATCCGAAGGATAGGAATGAGAACTGGAAAATTTACTGACTGTGTGGTAGTATTTATGAGCAGATATTCAAATATATAAGCTTGGGTCAAAGAGAAATTAGTATTCCCTGGAAAATCAGAAAACATTCCCTGGGAACATGGAAGCAGAGCAGAGCTGGTCTATGAATAGAAAGGGAGAGTCCCCGTGTGTGAGAAAGTACCAGCATCACCAGAATCGACAATGAGTCTTGGAAACAGTGGACAATGAGTCTTGGAAACAGTGGAAATGCCAAGGTGAGGAAGTACCAGCATCACCAGAATCGACAATGGGTCTTGGAAACAGTGGGAATGCCAAGGTGAGGAAGTACCAGCATCACCAGAATTGACAATGGGTCTTGGAAACAATGGAAATGCCAAGGTTGTACCCTAGGCTTTTATATCAAAATCTTCAAAGAAGTAGGACAGAAGTGTTGTGTCTTTTGTTCCTCTACCTTGGTGATTTTGCTGTAAATGTGGCTGTGTCTTTCCTGAGTATATCTGATTTCTAGAAGCCAAAGAACTTTCCCATCTTTAGTCATAGAAGAGTAGACCCTGTCGGAAAAGAACAGAGGAGGGAGTGACATGGGTTTTGGGTGGTCTGTCCTTCCTGCTCTTTCCCTGCTTCTGAGATTTTCATGATACAGAGAATCCACAATGGCTCCCCTGGGGTCTATGACCTGGATTATGACCTGGCTCTGCCCTGGAGAGTAGGCAGGAGTCTGACCTTCTTCTAGTTAATAGAAAACAGCAACAGTGATAGAATAGCATTCTCATCCAAAATTTGGTCTTATCAGACCGGAAAGAGATTTTCCTGCTACCTTTGAAGAAGCAAACAACAATGTCTTGAACTCTCTATAAAGAGAGCCATGTGCCAAGGAACACAGGTGTTGTCCAAGGCCTGTGGGCACCCTTCTGCTGGCAGCTAGTAGGAATGCAGGGCTCTTGATCATACATCTGCAAGGAAATGGATTTTTCCAACAACCTAAAGGAGCTTGGCAGTGGATTCTTCCTCGGTCAAGTCTCCAGAAGAGAATGTAGCCCAGCTAACACCCAGATTAGAGCCTTGTGAGACCCTGAGAAGACAACCTCTGAACTATGCCTGACTGTGAAATAACAGATCCCTCTACAGTTTAGGCTTCTATGTCTGGGGTAAACTATTATACAGCAATAAAAAAAAAGTAATCTAGGGCAGCACCTGTGACTCAGTGAGTAGGGTGCTGGCCCCATATATCGAGGGTGGCGGGTTCAAACCCGGCCTCAGCCGAACTTCAACAACAATAAAAGAAATATATAGCAGGGTGCTGTGGTGGGAAATATAGCCCCAGCTACTTGGGAGGCTGAGGCAAAAGAAAAGTAATCTTACTTTGGCATAAACAAATGGAGACGCATATTGATGCTGATGTCTGAATGGAAGACACAGTTGGGCTCCCTCACTGCCCTTGCAGTCCCTAGCTGTGGTTTATCACTCATTTACTTTTTTTTTTTTTTTTTTTTGCAGTGTTTGGCCAGGGCTAAACACCACCTCTGGTATATGGGGCCAGCGCCCTACTCCTTTGAGCCACAGGCGCTGCCCTCACGCATTTACTTTTTTCCCCTTAGTGATTTGCAAGCATGCAGGGCACTCCCTCTTCGATTACCATGTGAGGTCCCATCCCATTCTCAACATGGCAAATGTACTTAAAATGTAAGGGATAAAAGTCTGGGCAGATAGGTTAGAAGCTAGAATTATTTTATTTGTTTTAGAGACAGAGTCTCAGTATGTCGCCCTTGGTAGAATGCTGTGGTGTCACAGCTCACAGCAACCTCCAGCTCCTGGGCTTAGATGATTCTCTTGCCTCAGCCTCCTGGGTAGCTGGGTCTATAGGCGCCCACCATAACGCCCAGCTATGAAGCTAGAATTATTTTAATGATAACATTTTTTTCTCGTTATTATAGAACTAATATGTGTCTATTGTAAGAAGTAAATCATGACAGAAGAATCATCTAAAATAATAGCATGAGAAATGTCCAATGTTAATATTTTCTACTCTGCCACTCACCTTGTGCATACATGCACAGGAGAACCTCTGTCAGCTGACCGTCCAAGGGGTTGTAACAGACTGATCATGGTTAACATAAGCAACTAGGCCGAATTGATACAGACATGTGGTACATGTCTGGTCTAAGAAAAATTAGGTCAACTTCAGGCAGGTGGTCAACTATGGAGGTTCTACTGTATGCTGAAAATATATGGTACCATGGGTCTCTTAAAACCTACATTTTTGAATTAATATATCATGCATACATTTTTTCGGGTTTAATGATCTTTGACAACATCATTGTTAGTTTTATTATTATTCTGACATGATATTTCATCTTACATAAATCATTTAATTCATTTAATGAATCTGGATAGTGCCAGAATTTGAAGGTAGTGTAAACATTTTCCACCTGATAGGCATTTGGGAAAACATTAAGTTGTCATCAGTTTTATACTAAACCATATCAGGGTTTTCAAACTTTAATGAGCATCTCCTGATGATCTTATTAAAATGCAGATTCTGACTCAGAATGAGAATCAGGTCTCCCTTAAAGCCAAATTTCTTTTTTTCTCCCAGCTCATAGCTGGTGCTGGTGCCCCTGGCCCTTGCGCCAACTTTGAATACAAAGGGAATCAGTAAAAAGCGACCCTAGAACCCACCGCCATAACTTGGAATTGAAGGCCTGAGCCAGGGCAGATGCAGTAGCAAGAAATTGGTGGGTATTTCAAAGAACAAGCCAAAGGACATCATGACAAATTGAATATGGAGCACAAGTGTAGGAGAAGATATAGAAATAGTCTCTTTCCTAAACTGGAAGACTTCAAGATTAGGGAAACTATTGACAGAAATATAGGCAATTGCAAAAAGCCATGATGAGGTTGATTTGGGCCATTTTGATTTTAATATGAATAGGTTATTGTTGTGGTTTAAATCGTGCCCCTGAGGGGCACCTGTATGTCAGCAGCTAAGGCTCTGGCCATATACACTGGGGCTGGCAGGTATGAACCCCGCCTGGGCCTGCCAAACAATGACAACTACAACACAAAAATAGCCGGGTGTTATGGCAGGCGCCTGTAGTCCCAGCTACTTGGGAGGCTGAGGCAAGAGAATCGCTTAAGCCCAAGAGTTTGAAGTTGCTTGAGCTGTGATGCCATGGAACTCTACCAAGGGTGACATAGTGAGACTATGTCTCAAAAAAAAAAAAAAAAAATTGTGCCCCTGAAAAAGACACACTGCAGGTCTAACCACAGACACCTGTGAAAGTGGTTCTACTTGGAAACAAAGTCTTTGCAGATGAAATCCAATTAAAATGGGGTCATACTGGATTAAGGTGGGCCCTCAGTCCAATGACTGGTGTCTTTCTAAGGAAAGGGATCCTCGGAGACACAGAGACACATACAGAGGAGAACACCAAGTGAGGGACAGAGATTAGAGCCACACAGCTATAAGGCAAGGCCCACCAAGATGGCCTGTCACGACCACAAGCTAAGAAGAGGCAAGGAAGACTTCCTTCCAGACACTCCAAAGGAAACCAGCGCCTTGATTTCAGGCTTCCGGCATCCAGAACTGTGAAAGATACATTTCTGCTGCTGTAAGCCACCCACTCTGTGTTACGCACCATGGCAGCTCTACAAAACCCATACGGTTATCTAATTGTTAAAGTCCTGAAAACAAATAGAAGCGTGAGATTGAAGAACATACAGGCCAGGGACAGAAATGCCAGTTTTAGATACTTTAAGATAGAAACTGTAGTTCAAGTTTAAATAGTTCAAGCCATGAGGAAAATAAACATAGAGAAGAATTACCGTATAGCCTTGAAAGCCACTCACCATTGAGGGAGCAGAGCAGGGGAGTACGGTACCCCTCCGAGCCCCACTATCCAATTCTGTGTAGAAGAAAAGACCGAAGTAGACAATCTTTGAATTCCTTTGCAACTCTATTATTTTCCATCCATCATTAAGCTCCTACTTTGGCTAGACGCTGAGAAGCTGAGAAGCAGTGAGAGCAAAATACAGAGAATCTTTGGTGATAATGACAATAGGAATACTTGTGTCTTTCTGGGGGAGTTGAAGACATTTTTATCTGTAATATACTATTAATCCTAACACCCTCACTATGAAACAGAACGAGCATTATCATCATTTATAGGATAAAGAAAGCGAGACACGGGAGAGTTAAATGAAAAAGATTCTTCGGGGTAATATATTGCTTGAGTTGAAGCAGAATGCTTATCAGGAGGAAAACTAATAACAACATAAAGAGCTCAGAAATACTGGTGGGAGACACTCTCCCTCCCACTCTCCCCCTCTCCTTCCCTCCCTCCCTCTCTCTCTCCTCTAAATTTCCTTGCCTCGATTTGTGAACATAATTTTGGTTACAAAACTGTACATTGGGTGATCAGGAAAATAGGTGCTTTGCTTCCTCCTATGCTTTCCTTCTTAGCGTTAATGAACAAAGAAAAGTTCACTCAGATCCTCTGTCATTTCTGGAAAGCTGTCAGTTTTCTCCAGTCTTGAAGGACTGGCATTTTGCTTTGGAAAAGAAACTGCAGGGCTGCCAAATCTGTGTGGTCCGAGTTGAGGCTCATTTTGTTCTTCAGTAAAGAACTGTGTATGCAATGTGTGCGCTGTCCAACCCTGCAGAAGAGCCACTCCCAATGTGCTTCAACAAAGGATTAATGGTTTACCTTTTCTTTGTATTACGGTTGCATCCTTTGTGGTATGTCTACCTAGAAAGTTGAAAAACCAAAATCGCCAACATAGAAAAGTCTGCACTAAAACACAGCCCCCGAAACTTCTTACTGGCAGTAAACATCTTTAGAATTAATCGCACTCACAAACAATGGCACACCTCGCACAAGTGGAACTGTGGACTACGCAGTGTTAAAAGTTCTTTATTTTTAAAAGCCGTTGAGAGGAATTTTCACTCTTTCCTTTGCCTTTGAAGAGTGACTAGCCTGCAGCAATCCCAGCTGTATTTTTCCACCAGGACACAATAACAATCCCAAGTGACGTGACACATCTCCTGGGTGATTAGAAATTGTGTTAGGCCACAGGAACCTGGGACCCTAAAAACAGGAGCTTAATTAATAGTCCCATACCAACAGGGAGGGGTCGGGAACTGCCCCCATGGATGGTTTTTTCTTTGTATGTTCAGTTGTCCTGAAGAAACAAATATGTGAAGAAAATCTTAGTGGGGTCATTCCCTGATCCTGCCATTGGTATGTTTTACACACTGTCACAAAGCTTGTGATGAGTTGCTTTCTAGCTGGCTTTTCTAGCTGTACTTCCCTAGAATTACTCTACCCTTTTTACCTTCCCTCATAAATATCAAAGACCAAAAAATGACACCAAATACTAAGTTAGTAGTGTTGCCAACCAACAGTGAACTGTTATTTTAATGAACTGCTACAAAATTTCATATACAAGAGGACCACTTAAACCGTGTAAAAACTGGCTGGACTTATGCCCATAATCCCAGCACTTTGTGAGGCCAAGATGGGAGGATTGCTTGAGGCCAGGAGCTCAAGACCAGCCTGGGCAACAGTGAGGCCTCATCTGTACAAAAAAATAGAAAAGTAGCTGGGCGTAGTGGAACATGCCTATAGTCCCAGCTTCTCAGGAGGCTGAGGCAGGAGGATGGCTTACACCCAGGAGTTGGAGGCTGCAGTGATATACGATGACATCACTGCACTCTAGCCCGGGTGACAGAGAGAGATTCTATTTCAATTTAAAAAGAAATAGTGCTGGGCACGATGGCTCATGCATGTAATCCTAGCACTCTCGAAGGCCAAGGCAGGTGGATTGCTTGAGCTCAGGAGTTTGAGAAGTTTGAGACCAGCCTAAGCAAGAGGGAGACTCTGTCTCTACTAAAAGTAGAAAAACTAGCCAGGCATGGTGGTGGGTACCTGTAACTAGGGAGGCTGAGGCAAGATTGTTTGAGCACAAGAGTTTGAGGTTGCTGTGAGCTAGGATGCCACAGCACTCTACCCCAGGGCATAGAGTGAGACTGTGTCTCCAAAAAAAAAGTAAAAACTGACACACAGGAAGTCTAGTTGAAAAGATTCTTCATTATGACAAAGTGAACTGGCCAGGGGACTGGGTCCGTGAGACACTCCAGGCCTTTGCACTTGGATGGTCCATGAAGGAAGGTTCTAGTTCAGTCCTTTCCCAAATGCTGCAGAGCAGGCATTTTATAAATATTTGCTCATGTGTGAATAACAGCATTGGTACCGATACTTTACCAGCAGGAGAACATTGGCAGTTATAGTTTAATGATGCTTCACACACTTGCGAACGCCAGAATGATGAAGGGTGTGGGTGGGTGGGGAGGTGGGAGAGCGGAGCTTAAAGTAAGGGGAGGGGACAGATCTGCTTTTTTTGGCTTCAATACTTTATTCATCATCATGAGGCCAAGCCAGTTATGCATCCCACTTCAAAGGGTTTGTGTAGTGCTCTTAGTAATTTTCAGTAAATGTTAGCTATTATTACTCTTACTATTATTATTATTACAGAAATGGATAATGGGTTCAGAAGTCAAGAAAACTGAAACCATATTTTAGCGAGTATAAAGGCGCATGACCATTAAGAAAAAATCCACATACTTCAATGTATATATCCCATTTATGCAGCCAACTTGATGCCCTTAATACTTTTTTCTTTACCCTTAATCTGAATTGTAGACATTGTCCAAAAGGTTCTGCATGCCAGCATGGTTGTTTAGCTTTACCTCTTGGGTAAATCCAAGAGAAAACAAGCCTCTAATTGAGCTGGGTTTCCTTGGCATTGAGCTGGGCACTGAGGTGGGTTGGGCTGCTGGCAGCTGCTATGAATAGTGACAATAATAGCTTATCATTTATTGAGAGTTTACTATCTGCCAGGTGCTCCATTAAGCACTTTATTTTCAGTACTTTCTATAATCTCACAACAGCTCTCCTGCAATGTACTATTATTACCTCCACTTTCCCTATGAAGAAGCCGAAGCTCAGAAAGGTAAAACACCTTTTCCCCTAATCATCATGGGACTGTTTCATTGTGCGTAGAAGCAAGCTGAGAGGTGAGGACAAATTTGAAGCAGGAGGACAGAGAGCTGGACTGGATGAGAACTACAAATCCAGCCACATCTCAGCTAAAGCAAATTCAGAGCGTGAGGAACTGAGGGCCCCCCTGCACTGCTAGCGCCCCAGTTTGGGTACCCTTGGCTTCCATGCAGTACCAGATTCGACCTCCCGGCCTGGCCCACTGCTGGGGTTACATGCTGAGCAGCTGGAAGCCATCTTCGGCCAGCTGATGAGAATCTCCCTCAGTGGGGCGTGTCCTTTGGCTTCTTGCTAAGTCAAGTGTATAGTCTGACAATTGCCTTAGTTGCAGCAATTCATGGTATTTTTCAATGTCACCCTCAGGTCCAGGTCCTACATCACATTTTTTAAAAATCTCTTTATTTTTTAAGGTTGAATTGGACTGTTAAGGCCACTCAAAGTCATTGAGATGTAAGCCTAATGGGAAAGGTGGAGATGTAGCTGGGTGAATAACATTGATATTGAATAATGTCAACCATAAAATGTCAACAAGAAGACTTACATGAAGACAGCTCCCACAGTGGAGTTTTGCAGACATTCAGAGCCAGGACACCATGTATGGGCCCCCCTGAGGCCTCCCACAGTGGAGTTTTGCAGACATTCAGAGCCAGGACACCATGTATGGGCCCCCCTGCGGCCTCCCAGAGACATCTTTGGATGTGTAAGCGCCAATGGCTGTCTCGGGCAATCACAGCCGATGCTTCCTCTGGTTTCTGATGGTTCTATGACTTCTCTCATCAGGCTACAGGCTAACTAAATGTCTCCTCCTGATAAACCTTGATTGATTTAAATCATCATTTCCTGAGTGTCTAACTGAGGGACAATGAGCCTGTCATTAAATATGGTACCATGTTTTCCTCATGACAACTTGTGAAGAAGTTGAGATTATTATCCCATTTTATAAATAAAGAAACAGCCTCATAAGCAAGCCCCAAGGTACCTATTTCCTCAGTAGAACTGGCATTTAAACTCAAATGGTGCTGGAGAAGATGCCGCCTTCCCACCATCCACAGTTGCTTCAGCCCAGGCCTTTTTAACCCCTCTCCAGACAGAATATTCAGGAAAACAGCACTTTCTCACTTCTAAGTTAATCAAATGGCATATATATGTCACACCCTCTTCTCAAACAAGAGAATGGATTTTTTAGGTTAAAAAGTAAAGCTGTTTTACTTCACAAATATGAACTATATATATTAGATTTCTTTACTTCTCTAAGAAATAATAAGAAATAATGTGATGTATTTTAGATAAAGTTCTAAGATTATTTAAAAGCTCTTACATTAGAGGATAGTACCTGAGTCACAGATTGTATATTATTCCCAAGTCTCATTAGAGTTTTCAAGGAGAAAGTCATTCTTATATCTACCAGCTAGTAGAGTATCTGCCAATAGAATTTATAGTGCAAGAGTGACCATTAACTCCTACTTCTTTAAAGCACATTTCTCTTAGAGACCTTGACAGTTTAGACATAGGGCAAAAGCTTCATTTATAGACTTCCAGTTGAAGAAGATGAAAGGGGTGTTTTGAAAAGAAATAGTCATAAAAATAAAGGTTGAACCATATAAGCCATCAAGGAGAAAGATAATAATACTAATAATAATACAGTTACATATATTTTTCCTTAATATTAAATATTATAACACCTTGAAGGCCTGAAGGTTTTAACAAAAACATCCTGATGCTTATAAAATCAGACCTGACACGATCAGGCAATATTTTCAAGCTAATAGTTACAACTCTGAAGCACAATATGTAATCAATTTAGCAGGTCATGAATAGCATTTTTTTTAAAGATATAGAATAGATTATTTTTAAAAACAGATTAGAATAAAGTAGACTGTATTAGCCTACATAACACATGGTAAAGTTAAGTTTGCATTATGAATGTAAATTCCATATTCACTACTGTTTCCCCATCAAATAAAAGCAGTGCTTTGAACATGAGGCAATAGATAAATGTTTATTGTTAAATGAATGAATGAATGAATATACATAGGTACAAATACTTTATTATTAATACTTACACTGGATTAGAATGTAAATGTGCTACTGTAAGGGAAGGTAAAAATTTTGGAGAACTCTGTGCATATACACACATGCACATTTTTACACATCACATATACACATAGAATACATAATGATCATATATATATGGTTCCTAAAAGCAGTGTCAGAGATAGGGATTTTGGTGCAAGTGACTTATTAAGAGAGTATCTGCAGGAGACACCTGTACGTGAGGGATAAAAGCAGAATTAGTGGAGAGAGAGGAAGTTCAAGCACTAGTCTCTGAAATCAAGCCTCCCACCCTCTCCAGAAAGACAGCTCCCCTCAGCCAAGGGCAATCCCCAGCCAGAGAAGTGGAAGTAACAAACCAGTCTCCTCCCAGCTGATAATTTTTCATTCATTTATTCCACGAATACTTATGGAGCACTACTCTGTGCCCAGAACTGTGTTAAGCCTAGAGTCTGACTCAACCTCGTAGAGATTATAATTGACTGATTAAGGCCTGTTGCAATTTAAAAAAAGAAAAAGATAAAACATGTACAATAGAATACTTTAATATTAGGGAAAGTGGCCATTTCCTTCACAAATCAGATTCCTTAGATGACCTTCAAGTTTCTTTCATGTCTCGGTTTTCTTAGACTTTTTAACTCTTCACAATGAAACTATCACACTCATTGAATTAAGTGATGCGCAGGTGAAGGTATGTTTGGGGTTTGATTAGCAGCCTAAGAAATTTTGAATACACCAATTCTTGGCAAAGATATGTAAAGTGTGTCACCACTTTAAAGTCTGCAGTTATAAAAAGAATGATATGAAGTGGCAAAAAACCATGTCAACTATGCTACTGATGTGGAAATAAAAAGTTATATTTCCGAAGACGAGAATTTAGCAGAATCTTAACAAAGCTAACCAAGCAAAACTATTTCTAATCATCTTCTGCTGGCTTCTACATGTTCTCCTAATTTTAGATGATGTTTTAAATATTTGGGTGATTAAAATAATAAGCTACACAACCTAATTTTATGAGACTTGTGAACATACATTAATAGTGAGAAACAGGGGAATGAACTCTTTACTTTATTCTCACTTTTCCGCTATCCTTATATTATAATTTTGTTTCAAGAGCACATCAAGAATTTCTATCTTGCCAATATGAGCCCAGAAATATGGATTTAATCTTGTCACTCACCTGCTCCAACACCATCACTATCACTGTCTCATTTATAACCCAAAAGCAACATACATTTCCAAACCTTTCTCCTACTGTAGCCACAAACTGGATTCAAACCCTGCCAGGTTTTCTATTCTATTAACCATTCTCTCTCCACCCACAGGTTAGGCCGTTTGGTGTCCATTTGTACAGTCTTCCCAGCCCCACCTCCAGGTTCTAGATCTATTCCTAAGTCAGAAAGTACAGAAGATTTATGGTCCTCTAATTCAACTCAGAGAATTGAGGATTTGACCAGATCTCCTGCCCAGCTCTGACCTTGCAGCCTGTCTCAGTGCTTCTCAAATTCTACTGTGCATACATTCATCTGAGGCAGATTCTAATTCAGCAGGTAGACACGGAGCCTGCGGTTGTCCATCCCCAGAGCTGCCAGTCCGGGGAATCACACTTTAAACATTAACGTCTAATGCAGTGATTCCCAAATTTGTCTGCACTTGGAATCACTCACTCCTACCCATACCCAGATACCCTGACTTTACTGGTCTGGGGTACAACTGGATCATGGAGCATGTTAAAAGCTTCCTAGTTGGTTCTAACATACAAAAAAGTCGATTAAGTCTTTCATTGTTCTGCTGTGCCTGAGATCTAGGCCCTCAAACTCTTCAGAACCCATTGTATCCCACACCAGTAAAGTCAGGATATCTCGGGGTGGGATCTGGGTAGGAGTGAGTGATTCCAAATGCAGGACAATTTGAGAATCGATGATTAGACTTTTGAGTCTACACAACATGGTTATTGCTATTTGAATGTTTTTCTGCCTGGACCCTCACTGAATCCCACACTGAAGCTCTCCCTTGGTTTCCTAGGTCTTTAAGTCTATTTCTGAGATTTTCTAGCATGGATGTTTCTCCTGCCCATCAAATACTTACTGTATGGCATTCCATAGTCACATATGAAATACTTGGTGACACAGATTTTATAAGCATCACGCCTTCATTTATTCCATTAAATCCTTACCAAGGACCTCTTATGTGTCAGGCAATGATCTGGAATCGGGGGATACAGCTTAAACAAAACAGAGCAAGTAAAGCCCTTTGCCTACCAATACTTATACGCGTCAGTAAGACAGACAGGTAATAAGCACACAGATGACACGAACTGAGCGCAAATACTGATAAAAATTGTGAAGAAAAGTAAGCAGCGTGAAAGGATAAAGAATGGCAAGGCCTGATATCCACGCAGGACGGTCGGCACAGGGTGTCCTGTGTAGGAATCACTTGAGCCAGACCTCAGTGAGGCCAGGGAGAAGCCACACGCCTGTCTCGGAGGAAGAAAATTCAGGACAGAGGGAAGTAACAAGGGCAAACGTCCTGAGTGGGCAGCTCGGAGCGGTACAGGGAGAGACAGTAAGGAGGCCACCCACACCGGCCAGGGCTGAGTGAACAAGGACCCGTTAGGAGGTGGGAGGCAGAGCAGGAGCCAGGCTGGTCAGAGTAAGGACTTTCTTCTAAGTGAGACGGAAGCCTTCGGAAGGATTTGAACAGAGGATTTGAAAAGGATTGCCTTGGCTCCAATAGATCTTTTATAGAAGCATCTATGTGACGATGTTTGCTGAGCCTTTTCAGTTGCTAACCTGCCTGTGAACGGTTTAGGATACACCACAGGGAGGGTTGATCAGCCCATGTCATCCTCCACTCCTTCCAAATGTCCAACGATTAGACAGCTGTCCTTCAACTCTGTAGCCCCAATAAAGAGAGAGAAACAGAGAACTTTCACACTGGCTGCACCTTTGTAAAATTCTCGTTTGGCTTTTGAAATATAAATGTGGATGAGGGGATATCTCTTCTAAACAGAGCACTCAGATACCTCGCACAGCCCACCCGGGTACCGAACAGAACAGGCATCTTAAACTTGATATGGTCAAAAGAGAGCCGTTGATTTTTCTCTGCCAAATCAATTTTTCCTCCTCCATCTAGCCAGTTTTTCAGTCTCTACCTGCGAATCTTCTCTCATCCTCATCTGTAGTCCACCATTAAGTCTTGTTGGCCCCACTTCTGAAATGTCTCGTCAATAGAGCCCTTTCACCACCCTTCTGTCCTGCCACCATCTGCAAGGGTGAGGGAAATCAGGAGTTCAATGGCTGACATTCTGGGTTTGAAAGGTCAATCAGACCCCCAAATCATAATGAGCTTGGCAATAACAGAAATGACTCCCTAGTTGAAGGGAGAGTTGTGAGCTAGAGATTCGAAGGACTTGTGGATGAACTGGTATTTAAAGCCGTCAGACTGTCTGACAGCCCCTAGGGACTGCACACAGATAGAGAATATGTCCCAAGACTGAGTCCTCAAGCTCACCAAGAAAGGGGATAGGCTAAGAGTGCCGGAGAGATTGCAGGAGAATCGAGAGAAAATACTGTTCTGGAAACCAAGATAAGAAAGGGTTTCAAAAGCAAGACGTGATCACTTGTACCAAATACCTTTTACAGAATGGGTAAGGTAAGGACTAATACTTGACCACTGAACCCAACTTTCTGTGATGTCTTGCCCAGACTACTACAGTAGCCTCCTAACTTGTCCTCTCCCTCCTCCTCAGTGGGCCCCTTTCCGGGCTGTCTTCCTCATAAAATCCCACACTGATCTTTCAAAAGCTTAATCACATCAGATCATCTCCCCCACTTAAACCCTCAATGGCTACTCATTGCAAATGCACTTAAAACAGGTGCAGGTACAAATCATACGGCTTCTCCCCTCTCTGCCCTCAATTCCCTCCATGTTTCCTCTGCTATGCTCCAACCAAGTTAGCTCTGAGTTAGGGCCGTGGAAGGCAGACCCTGTGGATGCCCTTCCCTTACCCTGCCTGTGGTTGAAGACTTTTCATCATCCTGAGAGTTTCCTATCTTTAGCACCTGTATTTCTCTTCATATTTGCTTAGGGAATTTCTTCAGGTCTACACCTGAACTCCACAGGTACAATCTGCAAGTTCAGAGGTTAACACTTGAGAATTATATTCAACAGTGGGATGGGGAGAAGGCAGGCACGTGGCCCAGCCTCTCAGGTCTCTGACACGTTGATTTTGAGCTATGTTCCAAATGCTTTCTCAAAAGTGCCCCACGCCAGGGGAAAGGAGCCCCCCATTATCCGTACCACTAACTCACAACACACCCTTCGTTGGTTTTTCTCTCTCCCTGTCTACCTTCTCCATTTCCTCTCTGCTCTTTCCAGGGGTTACTTCCAAAATAAAGAACCTACACTCCCGTCCTTATCTCAGGGTCTGTCCCGGGAAATGCACAGGAAAGCACCAACCAAAGCGTGTCATCCTCAGGCTTTGGCAGGTGCTCTACCTTCACCTTAGGGAGCTCTCTCAGATCTGTGCCTGTCATATTTCTTATCAATGAGTGACTTAGTCTGTTTGGGCTGCAATAACAAAATACGATAAACTGGTGAGTTTGTAAACAACAGAAATCTATTTCTCAAGTTCGGGAGGCTGGGAAGTCCAAATCAAAATGTCGGTAGATTTGATGCCTGGTGAGAGCCCATTTCCTAGTTCGTAGATGGCCCCGTCTAACAGAAGGGGCAAGAGGTCTCTCTGGATCCTCCTTTATAAGGGCACCAAGCCCATTAATGAGGGCCCCCGTGACCTACCCTCCTCCACAAAGGCCCCGCCTCTCGATAATATCACCCTGTGGGGTAGGATTTCAACATGTGAGCTTTAGGGGACACAGTCACCCCTCAGTGGACTCCAGCTGGGATGCTCATCTTTACCGAGCCTTCCCAACCCTCGGGTTCAAGTAGCTTCCACTGGTCAGTCTATCCGTGCTGCATCTTCTTCATAGCACCCATCAGTCAGTCAGCGCTAAAAGTTGTCTCATTTATCTTTTTTGTTCCTTTTAGAGACAGACTCTCATGTTTATGGCATAAAGGCAGTGGCATCATCATAACTCACAGCAACCTCTAATTCCTGGGCTCAAGTGATCCTCCTGCCTCAGCCTCCCAAGTAGCTGGGACTACAGGTGCCTACCGCCACACCTGGCTAATTTTTCTCTTTTTGTAGAGACAGCATCTCACTCTTGCTCAGGTTGGTGTTGAATTCCTGAGCTCAAGGGATCCTCCCCCTCTGGCCTCTCAGAGTGCTCGCATCATAGGTGTGAGGCACCATGCCCAGCTGTCCCACTTCTTCACTCCTCATAGTCAAGGAACACAAAATTGTAAGAATTTGGTGCAAACGCTCTCTGCCTCCTTGCTCAGCCCCTGAAACAGTTCAGGGACTAGAAGACGCAGCCATCATTTGCAGACTGGCCGACCCAGGTCTTCTCACAGTGGGGCCCATGTCCTCCTCCAATGGCTGTTCAGGGTTACAGCAGGAGTCTGCGTTTAAACATGCAATAAGCGTGAAATAGAACACATCTTCCAGGAGCACAGGTTTGATCAGAAAATAAGTGTGTGTGTACTTGTTTATGAATGTGGATGCACTGTTTGTGGGTAGGAAATGCTTAAATCATTTACTTTTTAATAATTAAAATTTTATTTTTATATTTAAACAAACATATCTTACGGAGTAACATAGGAGATTCTCATGGGCTTTCACGATAAAATAAGTGTTCACTGTCCCTCGCTTTAGGGGGAGTTTGATGGGAAAGTCTAAAAGCCTTCCTCTGAGGGGCTCATCCTCTAATTGGAAAAGGGGAAGAAAGTCTAGTGGGAATGAAAGGCTATACAAGCTGTCCCTATTTTCTTCATAAGTTTCGCCTCTGTTCTCTCAGGAGCTTTAAAGCCATTACCCAGACCTCGCTATTTTCTGGCCCAGTTTTCCCCAACCTTAGTTCCCCAGAACCATTAATTA
This sequence comes from Perodicticus potto, assembly GCA_963574655.1. NCBI lineage: Eukaryota > Metazoa > Chordata > Mammalia > Primates > Lorisidae > Perodicticus > Perodicticus potto. Next base: position 28,937 of record CAUYRH010029172.1, on the reverse strand, counting down.
TGTTCTCTAGAGATTAAAGAAAATCTGTGCTCAAATAAGCCTGGAAAACAGCAGATTAAACTTCCTTGGAAACTTAAATATGCTAATGTGCATTTTCTCATACCTTCCAGAGAGCCTGGATGTAGCTTCCCCCAGATTCATTTGACTGTGTAATCCTAAGAGTTTGTTTGTTTGTTCTGTTTTGTTTTCTTTTTTAATAAACAAATTGGGAAACACTACATTGACCCAAAAGCAAGAGCATGGTATTCCAAATCCTGAGATGTGCCCAACTCAGACATCCTGCCATGGGTTTTTGATAGGGTTTTGGGCACCTGGGATGTAAAAGAATAATTATTTTCTCAGGTAGGAATTATAACCTTTACTTTCTGAGGAGAACACTCATAAGTAAATCAACTTAACCTAGGTTTCCCCCACTAGTAGGTAGTAGAAAAGGAATTTAAAACAATGTTGCTCTAGTTCCAATGGCCCTTTTTTCTACTTACCAAAGCTGAAAAAAAGCTGAAATGTTCAAAAAGAACTTCTGCTGAAGCTAAAGAAAGGGAATTTCCAGATGTCTCCTCAAAAATAGAGAGCATAGCAAAGGGGATGGGGGAAAAGATTGAATTTTTTTTAAGCCATTGCTTATTGCAGCTGATATTTTGTACATATTTCTTTGTAAAAAGATTGATTTATTTTATATTCTTCTTAGAAATAACTAGTTTTAAATTGTATGGAATTTTGCAGAAAACAATATTGTAGTTTGCACACTTTATAATCAATCTCTTTATAAAGCAATACATTAAAAACTGAAAAAAAATTATGCAAGTATTTAAGAGAGGAATCATACACATTTCTAAAGTAATTTTGAACTTATTAACTTAAAGTGGAACATACACTATACCTAGTGAATGTCTAGTTTGTTGTTTGTTGTTCTGAGGAAGTATATTATAAAAAGTGTCGCACTTGTCTATGTAACAGCTATGCATTGGCTAGGTGAAACATCTGTGTTGAATTTAAATTTTGTATCATATACATGGTGTCCATAAAGTTCATGTGTCATATAAAATAGTTTAACATGGTGAATTGCGCAGGAACTTTATGCCACCTTGTATATATATTCATGTACCACATAACAAAGTTTTGGTCAATGATGTATCCATCAAGGATTGGCTACATTTACCATGGTGGTCCCATAAGATTATAACGGTGCCGAAAAATTTATATCACCTAGTGACATCACAGGCATTATAACATTATAGCACAAAGTATTACCTCTTCTACGTCTAGGTAGGTTTAGATACACAAACATTGCTGTGTTGCAGTTCTCTACATTATTCAGCAAGTAACAAGTACGGGTTTGTAGCCCAGGTGTGCAGATAGCTATACCATCCAGGTTGGCACAAGCAGGAAATCACTGAATGACATATTTCTTAAAATGTATCCCCACCATTAAGCATCATGATTGCATGCGTATATGCACATACAATATATAATTCAAATTTTTTAAAGTCTAATTAACGTTTAAACCTTTACGTGCTTTACCAGGTAGACAGCTAAAATACAAGGTCGTATCAATTTCAGTTCTGAACATATGGCAACATTATTGAGAAAAACTAATTGAAAAATACAGTTTTTACAAAGATAACGAACAGTTTTATCATAGTACAGTAAGCTAAGTGATACCACTCAGCCCTCTCAAGGTTCTGTTTCGAAGTGTTAGGCGTCCCCACTTCCACTTGTATTTTTGCATCACTCCCTACCTGACAGGGGTCTACACGCCCAACCGCCACTGGCAGTAAGGGCAGCAGGTCAATGTGATGACCTCACAGATGGCCAAAGAGGTGAGAGCTCACGGAGGGGTAAACAATATGGTCCTCTGACTCACAGAGTAGCTGTTTACTGTTTCACAGTTGATTCATTCCTGCCATCCTTTAGGGAAGCAGATAGAATAGCTGCATTCTCACTTTCAGAAAAAAAAAATCTCTAAGCAACTGAGCGACATTTTAGAGAGCTGGCTCTCTCTTTCTGGGTGTCCTTAGACAAGTCACTTGGCTGCTCAGGTTCTTGATTTCCTTATTTATAAAATGAAGTTATTGAAATCACTAAAAATGTATCTAGAGTTCTACAAGTTCCAAAAGTCTATGATTCTTCATCTTTTTTGTCCAAAGTATGCATCTTTTCTGTTCCCTCTGTATTTCATCTTCCTCTTTGTTTTTAATTTGCAGAAGTTCTGAAATAAGAGTACTGATGATAGGTACAGTAGAGTTCAACTCAACACACATTGTGAATTTTTATCAATTTGTAGCTATTGATAAACATTGTATCATATATATATTGTCCGACAACAATTGGAAGAAGGTATTATTCTTCCCATACTATATTCAGATTTCCCACACAACTTTTATGGGCAGATGGGGATATCATCCAGATGTCCATATTACATCTGGAACACACTGTCAGTAACACTGCATTTAAATGTCCTTGATTTGTTTAATTAAACAAAATTTAACAAATTCCCTTTGCAAAGCCATTTTCATGTCGTCATTATCGTAACTTCAGTTGATATTATTAAAATGTAAGGTGGCCAGAAGCAGTGGCTCATTCCTGTAATCCTAGCACTTTGGGAGGCTCAGGTGGGAGGATTGCTCAAGGCCATGAGTTAAAAGACAGCCCTGAGCATCATAACAAGGCCCTGACTCTAATATCACCTACCCCCAGTGAGAAGAGCCCACATTATAGAGTCCCAAAGCTGCTAGGGTGGGTGGAGAGAAGGGAACACTCATACACTGTTGGTGGGATTGCAAACTAATACAGCCTTTGGAGAAATTAAGTGTGGAGAATCCTCAAAGAGCTAGAGGGAGACCTTCCATTTGATCCCTCAAATCCCATTACTAGGTATGGACCCAAAAGAAAAAGAATCATTTTACCATAAGGACATTTGCACTAGAAGGTTTATCACAGCTCAATTCTCAGTTGCCAAGATGTGGAATCAACCCAAGTGCCCATCAACTCACAAATGGATGAATAAACTATGGTGTGTGTAGACTGCGGAATACTATTCAGCCATAAAGAAAGAGACTATATCTTTTGTATTTACCTGGATGGATTTGAAGAACATCCTCCTAAGGATCACAAGAATGGGAAAACAAACATCCAATGTATCAATACTAATACAAAACCACTAGATGAACGACTACAGACTCACAAAAGAGGAAAAACACAACTACATTCCAGTGTGGGGGGCTGGGGGCGGGATTGGTCAACTCACCTAACAGTGTAGGGATATCGGGCACACCTCCTGGGAGAAGGGCTCAACTGCAATTTGGAGTTGACCTAACAACCATAAACAATGTCACGTTATTAAACTGGAAAAAAAATGTGAGGCAAAAAGTGATAGAACAGTAAGGAGAGATAGATACATTTACTATTGTAGTTGGAAGCTTCAACACCTCTATATCTGAAATGGACAGATCTAGGAAGCAGAAAATCAGTAGGGATTTTCAGGATGGTACTGAGCAGTGCCATCAGTTAACTGGATATAAGTGACATCTACAGACTTCCTCATCCAACAGCAGCAGAATCGCATTCTGCTCAAACTCGCCAAGACAGACCACACTCTGGGCCGTAACCCAGACCTTAACAAATGAATAGGAATAGAAATCACAAAGACTTCTATCAGACCACTGTCAGCAACAGAAAAATATCTGGAAAATATCAAAATACTTAGCGATGAAACAAACACACTTCTAAATAACACATAGGTCCAAGAAGAAATCTCAAGGGAAATTTTTAAATACTCTGAACAAAATGAAAATGAAAATACTACTCTTCAAAATTTGTGGGACGCAGCAAAGCAGTGCTGTAAGGGAAATTTACAGTATTGAAGATGTAGGGTTGGAAAGAAGAAAGATCTAAAATCAATCAACTACACTTCTGCCCTAAGAAACTAGAAAAAGCAGAGCAAATTAAATCCAAAGTAAGCATAAGAATTAAAATAATAAAAATTGGAACAGAAATCAATGAAATTAAAAATGGGAAATTGATAGGAAAAAACAAAAAAACGAAATCTGGTTCTTTGAAAATATCAATAAAATTAACAAGCCTTTCTAGCCAGGCTAACCAGAGAAATAAAGAAAGAACACAGTTTACTAGTATCAGAAATAAAAGAGGGGACATCACCACAAATCTTATGGATATTAGAAAGATAATAAAGGAATACTCTGAGCAACTGTGTGCCCACAAATCTGATTCCTTAGATGAAATGGACCAAGTCCTTCAGACACACATCCTGCTGAAACTCAGACAAAAGTACTGACAAATTGGAAATCCTAGCAGGTATCTCTTTGGTCGTAGGTATGATATTCATTTCACTGGATATTGAGATAAAATTTAATTTTAATATATGGCCAATTCCCCCTCCAAAGTCACTATACCCATTCAACTTTCCATCAACAAAGCATGAGAGACCCCCACCCACCACCCCAGCCCATACTTGATGTTATCAAAAACTTTAGTCAATCTAGGGGGTAAAAGTGTAATTCTCATCCCTGTTTTTCTTTTTTTTTTTTTTTTGCAGCTTTTGGCCAGGGCCAGGTTTGAACCCGCCACCTCCTATATATGGAGCTGGCGCCCTACTCCTTTGAGCCACAGGCACAACCCTTGGTCATTTTTCAAGTTCTACTTATCACAGTTTCTGGTCTCCATCTTTCCAACTTTTCCAAGGCCTATGGGAGTCTGGGAAACTTTCTGGGGTTGTTTTTATTTGTTCATTCTCAATGTCCTTCTCTATAGCTATTTCCTTAGGAAATAATCTGGTATCTCTTGCCTTAATGCAAATTTAAATTAATTAGTTACTATTCTTACGGCTATTTGCATTTCAACTCTCAACTCCAATTGAAGAATGAAAGACCATACCAACAATTAAAAGGATCATATGAGACAAGAATCATTTCTTAGACAAGGAGGTTTTCTCAGCTCCAGAAACCACACTAGGTATTAAAGTTCCAGGTCACGATCCACTGGGAACAGCTTGATGTGTGGAAAATCATGATGTTCTGGTTACGGGATTACTACTCAGATTATCTCAATATCAGAGGATTCTTCGAGTAGCTAATGTGCTAAACTCTGTTCTGAAAGGTCTTGAGGGAAGATGAGATATTAGAATTCTGCAAGAAACTCCATTTATACTAAGAGGACCCCCACTGAGGTGTGGTTATATATTTACAGATTAGAAATAAATGCAAAGAGCCAGACATTTCAACCATTCAGCTGGGATTCATAGAGCTCTTCCCATTTTTTTCAGTAGCAAACGTGTTGCCTCTGAGGAAGGTCTTTGCGCCTAGGATTCAGTTTAAAAAAATACCTGACTCAAGCTGTGTTACTCCAACCTCTCTCTCTCCAACCATTTTCTTAACACTTCAGTGATGCTAAAATGCCTTTACCAGCCTTACTGAATGGTATGAATTAAAATTAAAATGTTTTGCCACGTATGAATTACTTTCATCAACTCTTAAATAGGCACTTTAATTATTAAGTACTTCAACAAATAAAAGAATATTTTTGAACCTTATGTACCTGACACTTTTCGTACCTGCTCAGAAGTATCTTATGAGACTCAATATGCATTGCTCTTCCTCTTTTCCAAGAGAAAGTAGTAAAGTAGTGGCTCAAAGAAATTAAGCATCATGTTCAAAGTAAACTAAGCATTGGCAAAAACAAAAACAAAAACATATAAAATCTCTCTGAGTCTAAAATCTAGATACTTTCCAGCACATGATCTGCCTTCATCATGTTACACTATAACATACAGACAGGTACTTAATATCTGAAATGAATGCATTTCTTAAAAGGAAAGTTTACATCGTGTCTGATGCACAATTTTGAGTGTCATGAGATTTTACCTCATTTAGACATGACAGTTTATAAGGCATAATAATTATTACGGGTTGAGCATCCCTAATCTACAAATTTAACATCTGAAACCCTCCAAAATCCAAAACTTTTTGAGCACTGACATGGTGCCGCAAGTGGAAAATTTCACACCTGACCTTGTATGACAGGGGCAGTCAAACTGCAAGGGCAGGACAGACGGTCCGTGCAGGGTCCTCAGGAGGAAAAGCAAATTACTTTCGCACAATATGTATAAGTTCTATATGAAACATAAATGAATTTCAAGTTTAAAGTTGGGTTCCACCCCCCCCCCAGGTACTCATTGTATGTATGCAAATATTCCAAAATTCTATAAAAAATTTGGATAAGCATTTCGGAGAAGGGACATTCAAGCTGAATTAGTCACAATGCAAAATAATTCCAAGTTCACCCCCAACAGGAGGCACCTCCCCTAGAGTAACACACTGGAATTTTCACTTATAAAATGGACGGAGGTGGGGGATGAACTGAGCAGCCCCGAAGTTGCTATTCCAGGCGTCTCCCCAGGCTGGTGCCAGTACACATTCTGGGGAGATGCGATAACAGCACATTTTACATCTTTACGTGCTGAAACCAATAAATCTTAGTCCTTCCAGAAGCACAGCCCTGCTTTGGGATAAAATTGCAGTCATTGATCTACAGTTGAGCTCCGACTCACCTTCCCACCTTTTATCCTTTTTATACCACCCACCACCTATTTAGATGTGGGTCTCCGGTGGCCAGATGCAAGGAAAACCAAAATGTGGGAGATGATAGGAGCAGACGAAAAACTAGTATTCTGCAATTTCTGCTTTTACATAAACGCTGAAAGACAGGACTTTCATAACAAATGTTTGTTATATCCTAGCGCCCACAATGAGATCAGATCCGAGGGGCTGCGGCAGCTAATTTTGAGCTGAACAAGGAATCACCTTCATGTCAGTCACTGAGCCAACTGAGAGGATTTGAAACAGAGCGATGAGTCTGACTTCCTCACTGTGTAGACTGGGAGATTGAAGGCCAAACCGGAGACACAGCTGGTGTGCAAACCCACAGCTCCAGGCTCAGCAGTCTCGGTTCTGGTGGGTGGCCTGCTGCCCCTACCCCGTCTCAGCTGCAGCTCCTCACCGCCCAGTGCTTTGACATCTTGGAGCCTAATGCTTTATAAATCCTTTCTGTTTACTGCAGCAAAACAAAGGAAAGACATCTTTCTTCTACTAGAACATCGGTCACAAGATCACACCTGGATGCCATGGTTAATTACAGTTAAAATGTAATGCCAAGGGGAACCGATTGCCCTGGCCGGGAGAAAAGATAGAAGAGTCTGTGGGCTCCAACGGGAATCGAATTTCTACTCTCGCTTAAAGGATGGATTAGCTGGGGGCTGTGCATGGCTCTTAGGACACTGGTTACAGGTTGACGTTTCTATAAGCCTCGGGTTACTTTCTAACCAACACATTTAGGTACAGTGGGGAAGAGGTATTTCCAGGCTTCCCGTTTTGAAATAGTTCAGATGAGACATTTAAAGGAGCAATTTAAATATGAATGCAAGCCATTTTGGAGAGCAGAACAGAAGCTCTGCACTTCCAGGGATTTTTGACTCAGCGCATAGAACAAGTGTCTACTCGCACAATCCCTTCCACACTCGGAACTAGGGCGTTCTATGCCATATTACTGGGTTTGCCCAAACCAAGCATCCCAGTGCGGGCTGCCAAAGGCAAGGCAGGAGATTTCTGTTGACACTAGGCAGTTAGCAATCCCGAAATAATCATGAAACAAAGGAGTTTATTTTGAGAACTCTCCCACATTTTCCAGACTCTTCCCTTTTTTGGAATGCCTGACCTCTCCCCCACCAAAGCAAGCACATAGGGCCTCCGTCATCCCCAAAACATCTGATCTTCCATCTAATTTTATCTCCCCTAAACCCACCTTTCCCCAAAGACTACCAAGAACCCTTCCTTTTTCATTCAGAATGTGAGATCTCAAGTAAAGTATCTGATTATAGGAATTTAAGACAGGGTGAGTCATTATCCTACCCACAGGTATTTACATTTTAAAAGGTCTGTTAACTTATCCCCAAAGAAATCTCTCAATATGTGGAGAAGTTACTTTTGAGCTGAGGCCCTACACTTTAGGGCTCTCCCAACACTTGTCCAGACTAGGGTGTGCTACATGTTTAATTTCCATGTCTATTCTCCTGGAAGATTTTGTTTTCCTTTATTCTACCCAACCGAATATTCTTCTTGTTTTTTTAAAGAGTTCTACAAGAAAGCTAACAGTTAACCCTCTCAGGATCTGGACAATGTGCTGAACACAAGTCTTATCTTATTTACTCCTTCCCACAACTCCCTGAAGGAAGTTTACTAAGATTCCCCTTTGAGAGAAAACAGGCTTAGAAGGATTAGGTGATTTGCCCAAGGTCAGGATAAGGAGCACGGCCTTGGTGAGTCAAACCCTAGTCATTCTAATTTCAGAGCCCACATTCTCAATCACTGCACCATAATGGGAAAAAAACAGTGACTCCCAGTCAGAAGGCCCAGACTTGAGTTGCAGTTCTGCATCCAAGCAAAAATCACTTATTGTCTGAAGCTTTCTAAAACTCTTTCCTTGTCTGTAAAATGGGGAGATAACAATCCTATCATTCTAGGCGGCTGTGAGATTTAATTGTAAAGGTGATTTATAAAACTATGCCAAACTTTTATGGATTTTTCTTACTGCGAAAAGTATGGTACCTATTCTTTTGTTTAAAAAAAAAAAACCTCTCCTAAAGAGGATTTTATTTCCATGAATACGTGAATTCTGCAGAAGATGGGCACGTAACAGATGATACTTGTTTTCCACTCCAGCTGCCAACAAATACTTGTTAAATAAAGGAATACTGGGTTTTGTTTGGAAAATATAGGAGGAAATGGCAGGGAAAAGGCTTTTTAATTAAGAAGTTATAACTGGTATGAAGAAGCACTACGGAGTTTTACACATAATGATCAGGCTCTAGGTGGCTAAGTGGTAGTAAGACGTATTCAGGCATCATATTAAAATGAATGAAGTCTTACATTAGACTTTAACAAATCAGTAAGAGTTTTTAAGATTTTACTTATAGCCCTATTTTGACCTATGTTTAGCACCATTTAGGCCTGCTAATGCTACCTTAATCCTCCTTGAACTTCTGCGCCCCATTTCCCAGGGATTTGCAAGTCTTTAAACATGGCCTTGGGAAAGGATATTCATGGAGTCCAGTTTCTGTTCCCTACCCTTACCTCCATTTTCTATTTTCAGTTTTTGCCCTCCCCTCTTGTACCTGGCATGTTTCCCAAGAAGTGCTTCAGTTGCATAGAAGGAAAACACTGACAGTGCATAATTTAAATGAGAGAGATGTGCCATGCCACATTTTCATTAAAATTACAGAAAAATCCAAGCTGTGTGGCGTTTAAGGGAGATCAGAATAGAGTCCAAAGTGCTATCATTACATTTTGTAGTGTTTTTTTAGCTCAATAAAACAGCTGTCCCATATTTGCAAAATAGCTTGGAAATTGTTGGTCGTAGAAAAAGGAATGATGCACACTGGGTTTTTCTTTCTTCATTTCAGTTTTAGAGTTTTCTACTAGTTACAAGAGTTAAGGGGAGATAATCAAGGAGCACGATTCCAATCATCTAAATATCAAACCAAGGATATGTTGAGACGTGAATTGGGGCAGAGCTCGGCTCATAGATCAACAGATTCTTGCCCTTAGATCAAATACACCACTGGTTGGATAAGCTTTACATACAATGGCACTGGCTTATAATTGTGTTTTAGTAAGCAAAATTTTCTGTGAACTCACACATAACGACCAAAAGTTATTATTCTGGAAAAAAAAAAAAAGGAGTGAAACAAGTATGGAGAATAAAGAATGCCAAAACAATACTGTTTTTTTCCACCACTTGCAGGGTTCCCCTGCTCTTGAGTTCAATCATCCTTTAGAACTGGAGGTTCATTATACTTTGGCATCAGTGTATTACATTTTAGAATCGGTTCAAATGACAGAATATGCCTATCATTAACCAGCAGGTTTTCATTTCAGAAGTTAATAACTTTCCTGTACATGGCTAACACCCATTTTACTATACTATCTTAGAATCTAGACCCAAAAATCAAAGATATCAAATAAGAAAAGTGACCTTTTGTTATTCGGGGGTCCAATAAAAAATCAGAAAGAATGTCTAGCAAGCTCAGAGAAAAGCTAAATGACTTCGGTTGTTCTGCGAATAAACTATATTTCTAGGGTTTCCTAACCAAAAATATACAAATCTGTCTCTATGAACCCACATCCTGACACATGAAGATGCATCATTCGCTCTGTTAATAAGTGGGATTTTTTTTCACTCTAACACAGATCTAGAATTTTCATTTTACCAAATCAACCTACATATATTACCATTCTATTTCTTCACCTTTAATGTTACATTTATTTACACAACTAATCCAAGAATATATTACTGTAAAAAGAATAAACAATAGAGAATACTGAAAAAAAAATGAAAAGCCCATTTGTGCCCATTTCTCATGTAACGAATGTCATTATCTATATGTTGAAGTGTTCCTATCTTTTATTTTTTAGACGCTTTTTCAAGGATGTAAACCTTATTATTTTAGTGCTTTTAGTTTGTTTCGTAAATGAGTCATAGTAACAGCTTAAAATCTCCATTTTTTATCGTTAACGTATCATAAATCTAGAAAACTATATGGCACAAATATCAACTTAATGAATTTTATGACGGTTAACTCTTGGCACCGCCAGTCACCCTACAAGTCTCCAGATGTCTTTGCCCAATCATAGCCTCATCCCTCCCAGAGGAAGGGAGTGATGTATCACTTAATGGACATCCTTGAATAATAGTTATTTTCTTCTGTTTGGAATGCTGAAGTCTCTTTAAATCATAGTCCCCTTCCAGCTCTTTCTCATTTTTTGTGTGCAATTTGTTAATTAAAGGGAATCATTTGATCATTTGTCCCGAACAGGTTTCCCAGTCTAGATTGTATTGATTCTACTCCCTGGATGTCATCCAATATATTCCTCTGGTCTCTGTAGCTCCTATAAATTGGTAGTTAGTCTAGAGGTTTATTCATAGTCAATGTCAAATAATATATTTATACATATATATCTAAATACTTATCTGTCTTGCACCTTTTTAAATTTGATATATTTTAGAGATTCCTCCCCTCTTCCTCAGGGCATGTGAGTTTACCTTCATTCTTTATTCCATGGAATAATGTGCCACAATTTGTATGTCTCTCCCCTTCTGATGAACCTTAGGGGATTTTCCTCTTTATCAATAATGTTCCATTGAACATTTTCATATAGAGACCTTTGTGCATACAAGTGAGATTTTGTCGAGCCATGAAGTCTTTAGTCTCTTTTATCCTGTGTCAAGAGACACTGAAAAGGGAAGAATTTCCTTCCTAGGAGAAGAAACAACAGAAGATCACTTTGTTCAGTGCAACATTTGGGCCGCTTCCCAACACAGAAAAAGAATTGAAGAAACAACAGCGGTTCCCCGATGGGGATATGCCTGCCAGAGGGTCCTCAAAACACGCATTGGAATATCGGAAAAAATTTTCCACGTCTAGTTATTATTTTGTCTGTCTTTTACAATGTACAGACGTATGTACAAACAACTTGTAAATGTGTGTGTATGTGTGTGTGTGTGTGTGCGCTCAAAATACTGAATAGGTAAGGACGCTCTGGGAAAAAATGTTTAGATGCCATCACTGTGTGTGTATTTGTTATAGAGGGCTCCGTCCCTCGGAAGCTGATTGCTCGCTGAAATACCTCCACCTACATGATTTCTTTCTTTTTTTTTTTTTTTTTTGTAGTGACAGTCTGACTTTATCCCCCTCGGTAGCGTGCCATGGCATCACACAGCTCACAGCAACCTCTAACTCCTGGGCTTAGGCCATTCTCTTGCCTCAGCCTCCCGAGTAGCTGGGACCACAGGTGTCCGCCAGGATGCCCGGCTATTTTTTTGTTTTGCAGCTCGGCCGGGGCCGGGCTTGAACCTGCCACCCTCGGTATATGGGGCCGGTGCCCTACTCACTGAGCCACAGGCGCCGCCCCACCTACATGATTTCTTACCATTTCAAACTCAACCTGTTAAAAAATGCAATCATCATTTTTTTCCCTCAAAATTCAGCTTCTCTTCTTGATTTCTGTGTTCGCATTAGTGACATCAGTGGCGCCCTCCCCGTCACCCAGCCTCGAAACCTTGAGTCATCTTTCGTCTCACCGTCCTCGTCAGCCCTCCAAGAGATTCTGCCTCTGCGTGTTCAGCCCTTCCATTGCCATCGCCCTTCCCCGGGCCCATTTACTGACTGTTCCGATGGGGGTCTAACTGGTGTCCACTTATTCTTTCCCTTCTGAAGCCCGTCTCTCCTAAAACATGAATCTTTCTCAATTACTCTTCTGATCCTACCACCCTCAGATAATTATGAACTGCCAGCTAAAAATGTCAAAACTATTCCAAAATCTGGTATCCAAGAGCCTTCACGCTTTGGCTTCAAAAGCTTCCTCTTCTATGCTGATATTTATTCAACTGAGTCCTGACTCTGGGCCTGACTCTAGGCTGGGCACACGGCAGGGGTTATTTCATTCTTCCTGGTCCGTGAGGTGGGTGGCTGAACTTCATTACGATGAGAGGGGTTCTGGAACCAGAACGTCCACATTCCAATCCCTGTCTCATCAATTGTGTGACAAGTGACTCGTTGGACAAGTCTGTTAACCTCTCTTGCCTCGGACTCCTCATTTGCAAAATTACTCAATACATGTTATTCTGCTCATTCCTTATATTCAATATTACTATGAATTTCCACATTTTCCAGAAAAAGGCGCCGAAGCTCAGAAAGGGCAAGTCTCTTGTCCCTGTTCAGAAAACTAGCTGAGAATCAGAGCAAGAATTCAGACCCACGTGTCCACCCGCAAAGCCCGAGGGCTTAGTCTTACGCAGCCCTTCCCTGGCTCTGGTTTCCAGCTCATCCTTCCTGCTCCCACACAAGCACCCTCAAAGTTCTAGGGAAGTGGGATTCATCACAGTTTTCCAAGGTGCTTCACACTTTTCTTTTTCTTTTTTCACATTTGACCTTTCTTCCTGAAACATTTCCATTTAAAATGCATTCCATTCCTCCCCTTCCTCCTGCACGGTGACCTCAGCCTCTTGCAATCCTGCCCATTGCTGTGAAATCGCACCTGCTTTGTGAGACCATCCGTGACCTCCTTCTTGCCTCTTCCATGAAAGAATCACCTGCAAGTCTCCTCTACCGAAATGGACATAGATTTTGCGGTTCTTCAAAGTGCGTGTGTGGCTTTGATGGCAGACGTATGTGCTTGTCTCCAGCAGAACCAGGACGCTGCATTTCAAAGTCTCCCAGAGGTCGTCTTCCCTAATGACTGTGCCCAGCGCCCCGGGGTTGAAAGCTGGTGCCTCAGGACTGCCAGAGGCAGCTGGCGAAGCTGAGTGGGTGGCCCTGTGCCCACCTTACCACACCCGTGCCCCTTCAAACAGAGCAGTCCTCCCCCCCTTTTTTTAAATCTCTTTTATATCTTGCACTAACTGTCTGAACACATTCTCATAATATGTTATTGTCTTTTCTCTCCCACCAGAGCCCGCACACTCTGTGGGAGGAAGTCTCCAGGATAGAATGTCTCCAGCCACAGCTAGCTCAGGGCCTTGGCAACGTCGCTCTCATACAGACAGGGCTACAAAGGGAGACACTTTGTCCTCGCACTTTAATATATCCTGTCTCAACTATCTAACCTGTCCACAATCCTGTGAGGTAGGAATTCTCTCCATTTTATTATTATTATTTTTTTATTTTTGTTTTTAGAGACAGAGTCTCACTTTATTGCCCTCAGTAGAGTGCTATGATGTCACAGCTCACAGCAACCTCCAGCTCTTGGGCTTAGGTGATTCTCTTGCCTCAGCCTCCCGAGTAGCTGGGACTACAGTGCCCACAACAACACCCGGCTATTTGTTGTTGTTGCAGTTTGGCTGGGGCAAGGTTCGAACCCACCACCCTCGGTATAGGAGGCATGCGCTCTACCCACTGAGCCACAGGCGCCACCCTCTCCATTTTAAAGATATAAACATGGAGGCCTCTCTCCTGAAGTGAAGAAATCTGCCTGGAGTTCATGTGGCTGGTGAGTGAGGGAAGGAGAACTGAAACCTAGTTCTGACTGGCTCAGATTCTGAATTCACGTGGACCAAGATTCAAATCTCTGTTTACCCCAAACTAGCTCCGTAATCGGGCAAGCTATCTCGTCTTCCTGAATATCCCCTGTATTACACACACAGTCATCTCCTCCAAACACTCTTCGTTGGATTACAAACCAGATATTGGACTTCCAACTAAAATTAGCTAGTGTTAACTTTTGCTCACCTGTGTACCACAACATTTCCCCAAGAAACTTGAGTTATCTTAACCCCTGAATCCTCTTTGGCAACAGATACTAAAAAGCAGCTTTCTGAAACACTTTGCCACATAACCTATGTAATTTGAAAAATGTTGAGAAACCCAGGTAATTTCTATCAGGGAGAGATGGCCATCCATATGAACCAGTGATTCCACAAGGGTATGCCTTGTTCTGAATGTCCGTGCCCCTTCACAAGTCCTATGCTGAAGCCTAATCTCTGATGTGATCGTATTAAGAAGTGGGGTTTTGGGGGAGGTAAAAAGGGAACCCTCAAGAGCAGCATCAGGCCCTATAGAAGAGGCCTCCGGAAGTCTGTCCAGCCCTTCAGCCACGTGAAGACACACCGTGCTTTCTAAGCAGAGAGCAAGTCCTCCTCAGACTCCAAAACTACCGGCGCCTAGGTCTTGAACTTCTTAGGCTCTAAAACGGTGGGAATTAAATTTCTTTTCTTTGTAAATTACTCAGTCTATAGCAGCAAAACATGCTGGATGTATTAGTAATAAGGAGGTCTGATTCACTCCTGTGATCCCAGCACTCAGGGAGGCCGAGGTGAGGGGATCGCCTGAGCTCAGGAGTTTGAGACCAGCCTGAGCTGGAACAAGATCCTGTCTCTAAAAATTGCCCGGTGTTGTGGCAGGTGCCTGTAGTCCCAGATGCTTGGGATGCCCAGGCTAGAGGGTCACTTGAGCCCAAAAGTTTGAGGTTGCAGTGAGTTATAACCCACTCTACCAAGCACAACAAAGTGAGACTCTGTCTCCAAAAAAAGAAAAAAAGAGATCTGGCAAGTCTGTTTTCCTAAGGGCATTACTCATGGTTAAAATATCCCAAGAGAAATAGCACTTCTGCTCCCTTCTCTCTGAGCTCCTACACCCCCAACTCTCACTTCTCCTGCCAGGCAGAGCAGAGTCAACTGGGAAATGGGCGTGTGTGCACGCACGTGTTGTTTAGCCTTAGCTATGGGAAACATCCCAGGACTGTCCTGTGTCCATTCCTAAGAAACTCTGATGGAATCTTTCTATCTCTGTACTTTTCTTGGTAAGTGGGCCAAGCTCTTTTATGAGTATAGCCAGAAACTGAAGGGTAGCTCAAAAAACAAATGTAAGACTTTCAATTTTTTTTTTTTAATTAAGCAAAGCCCAGTGTAACTATCACGTCTTTTATAATCTTATTGCCCCACATTATGTTCAATCACAGAACTTGAATATATACTGTTTCTTCTTATTCTACTGTTATAAAGACAGGGAAGTTACTTATAAAGCACAAAAATAGAAAGAATGGCAAGTGCAAAGGCCTTACTGCATCTGGAGGAATATCACGGAAAGGTTCACTGCCAAGTACGTTAACCTCCTATTTCGCAGATCATCCACTGGGGTTTCATCCTGACTTCCTATATGTTTGTATACAGAAGCATTGCTTTTAATTCTTGCTACGGATATGCAACTTTGTGTGTTAAATGCCTACTAGTCACGTCTTTGGAAAAGTAGTGATGGATATTTGTTGTACCTGTCACCCCAAAAGCACACCAATGGAAATGGAAGAGTGGATCCAGAAGGGAACTATTCTGCAAGAAAGTAAAGTATACAGTTTCTTTCCTATCTGGCTTTCCCCTCCTGAGACCTGGGTCCCATGCTTACCTGAGAATCCAGCCAAAATAGTTAGTTGCTTTTATCAACCTTCCCAAGGAACACGTGCATGTACAGAGTGGACTAACCTTAGGCTGTGAGCGTCTATGGCATTAGCGTGTTCTCGTACTGTGCCAAGGCGCGTGGTAAGTATCCTTCCCTGAAGGCTTAGAGACTTGCAGGTGGCTCACGTGGCACCACTGCCTTCCTCATCACATTTTCTTTAGCGCAGCCCACCGGTTTCCACATTCTAATCATATCTCCTGTAACCGAATTTAACATAACAGAATGGATCAAAAATATTTCTAAGTTGGGCATTAAGCAGCAAGCTATAAATCAATGTCCATTGGAAAAACAGAGGTTTACATATAAGGAAATGCTGTTTGTGTGTGCCAAAGCACATTTTTGCAACGAAAACCATTATGTCAATATGCAAATATTTTCTGAATCTATCACCCCCTCGTATGCCTACCGTGATCACTATCGATGATTTTCAGATTGATTTTTGCCATTTTGACAATCTATTATCAATACCACACGGCTATATTGTCTTTCTTTCAGCCAGAGTTTTCAGCAATGAACAGAGTATATTCTAAGAAATTAGGATTGAACGTTTCCTTCCTTACGTGGAAAGTAGACCCAGAGGTCTAAGGGGCAGATAACCAAATCACACGTCTTAGATTCACAGTTGTTTGATGGGCTCAATTACTTCAGCACTCTAAAAAGTAATAACGTGCTGTCTTTTGTATATTAGATCTGCCTTCAGTTGCTTGTTTCCCAAACTGTTAATAGGTTGTACTGTATAATCTACACTCTCTTTGTGACCCAAGACAACTCACTGAGGTTGGGGGTACAATCTGAGTCTGGAGCAGTTTTTCTCTGTGTTAAGCTAATAAAACCTGCAACCTGACCCTTACCGATGCTGTCCTCTCACCCAAGGACTTAACGCCTCCAGAAGTAAACAGATGATTTGCAAGGAGCCACATCCACATTCAATTTCCAAACCAGTTCTTCCTGGGTCACAGCAGAGAGCCGTCCTATGGTGAAAATTAATAGAACCTTGAGTAGTTCTTATAAACTTTCTTTTCCAGGTTTCAGCCTAAAAGGGATCTTTGAAAATAGTCAAACAAAAAAATTCCAAAGAAAACAGAATCCTGCAAAGGCCAAACAGAGAGTGTTAATATTCAAGTAGAGATGTCTTATTTTGTTTCTCTAAATTTGCGATTGACTTTAATAAATTTGATCGGAAATCTGTTTTGAGTGTATACTGTACTTTGGGCCAGACACGGTGGGATTTAACAACAGATAAAACACAATTCTGATAAGCCAGGTAATCTAGCAG
This sequence comes from Perodicticus potto, assembly GCA_963574655.1. Classification (NCBI taxonomy): domain Eukaryota; kingdom Metazoa; phylum Chordata; class Mammalia; order Primates; family Lorisidae; genus Perodicticus; species Perodicticus potto. The sequence continues at coordinate 11,643 of CAUYRH010029172.1, read as the reverse complement.
GGAACACAGGTAAATAAACAGTAACATTTAAGTGTCAGAGGAAAGTTCAGGGTGAAGTTATGGGATTCTGGGGAGGTTTTCCGAAAGCAAATTACCAAGGGCTGAAAGTTTTCTGGTCAGAAAGATCAATTTTCCTTCCATTTTGTTTACATATATCTCTTTGCATCCTTTAACCACTGTGTTTAATCCTATGCTTTCTGAGACTCTTTACACCTGCTTTTCGGCCTTTTTTATTGCTACAAAGGTTAGAAAATAAAATAATCAAATTTGAACATCTTAGGTGCTTAGAATATTTCCATAAACATTCTTTTATTTATCCTTATTGTGCCCCAGGAAATTAACCAGATACTGTCACTTTGTAGCAATGAGAAGATTAAAGCAGAGTGAGGGAGAGTCCACCTTGGTAGTAGTGTTAGAGCCAAAATAATATTTCAGGTTCCTTAATTCGAGCCTTCTGTGGCTTGCTTATTAATCGTTACAAGCTTTTGGTTACCCAGGAAATTGTATTATTATATCTGATTTAGATGATAAAAGCTTTTAGAAAAATAAAGGTGAGGAATAACAAACCATTCTTGGAAAAGTGTCTAAATATATGTAATTCGAAGCGTGGAAAATACAGTGCAACCAGTTTAGGGGGTCTAGAACACGTGTTTCAAAGGATGGAGAATTAACGATGTCATTCAAAATTTTAAACATTTCCCCCTACCCAGCCTGTTTACAACTAACATCAGTGATCTCTGCTCTTAATTCGTTCACAACTGTCTGGATGTGGCTAATTTGTCATGAGTTGATTATACAGTGCATCCCGTTTTTGCCTGGGATAGTTACAGTTTATGCCAATTGTCTGGTATTAATTACAGTACCTCCTTTCACTGGACAAGCACCAAGTTTTGACAGTGAATTTTATGGTCCCCTATGTATTTACCATATTTTGGTGAAATGTATTGAAAACAATAGGATTGGCCTTCCATTCTCACTGTATATCTACTCATAGTCTGTATATAATCTTAAACACAGGAGAACCTCTATAAACTGACCACCCAAGAGACTGTAACAAACTGGTCAATACACAGAGGTGGTCAACGTAAGGAACTAGGCCTACCCTACTGATATGTACATGTGGTGTGTGTCTGGTCTATGAAAATTAGGTCTACTTAAGGAGGTGGTCGATTAGGAGGTGGTCAACTATGGAGGCTCTACCCTGCCGAACAGATGAGCATTACTTGATTATGATTGAGTACAGGAGAAAAGAGTGCCATTTTTAAGCAATGGTGGTGTTGAAAACATTTTTAAGCAATGGTGGTGTTGAAGCTTGGAAAGTGATATCTCAGGGCTGAAGTTTTGTGATGAGGGGCTTAAGTTGCTCTGAATCAAAGTCCCTCTAAGCTTATCTTTTCCCTATGCCCTCAAGCCTGGGAAGGGACTCTCTTTGGAATTTGGCCAAGAAAGCTTCTTTCCAAAAAAAGTACAATTATCTTACACTGAATCCTGAGTGATCCCATCAGATAACCAGGAAAGAGCTAGGGGCACTTGTAGTGGCTTGAGCCTGGGAGTTTGAGGAGGCCACACACTCTGATGGCACTTGTGAATAGCCACGGCACGTTAGCCTGGGCAACACAGTGAGACCCAGGCTCAAATAATAAACAACCAGGAGAGAGTAACCTCCAGGAAAAGAAGGGACTGGAAATGTTGCTTCACCCAGACTTCTCACCTCTTCTGAGGACTCCCAGACTGTATTTGCATAATAATACCACCCTTGTTACTGTGTGGCTCCACCTCCCACCTTCCCACCACAGGGTCCAGGAGTCCACCATGAAGACAGAATTTAAGCATCGTGGCCCTTCTTTGAATTCATATTTTGTATGACTCCCGTATATTTGTGTTCTTGTTAAATTATCTATGCCTTTTCTCCTATTAATTTGCCTTTTGTCAGCTGATTTTTAGCAAACCATGAGAGGGCAAAGAAAAAGTTGTCCCTTAGCCCCTACAGAAGCCAAATTACCTCCATGTCATTTGGTGACAGAGCCGTGGTCCCATTCTTCTCAACCAATCACAGGAATTTGGCCCTTTTGTTAAGTCAGGCCTGGTTGATTGCAAGAGGGTATGAACAGGGGGGCCCCACTGTGGCCATTTGGTCTTGCTATAAAAAGTCTTCCATGTGTAGGGTCCAGACATTTGCTGCCCATACTGACCGTTAGAATGGTTAAAATCACATTGAGAAGCAGGATAATGGAAGAGAATACAACCTCGAAGAATTACCTCCTTACTCTCTTACTATTTCCCAAATGTGATGTGTAGATTGTTTTTCAAGTATGGTAAATAGACTCAGCAGTTTAGATTCTTGAAAGGGAAGGAAGGACGTTCATTTTTGCTTTAGGTTGTCACGTGTTGACAAAGGCAGAAGGATTACTGCTAAACTGACCCACTGCCCACAGTATAACAATGTGTGTTACTACGGGTTATAAAATATATCACCTCTCAAAAGGGAATAGGGGTTTTTACAATCTTGTTTTTAAAAACATGTACTTCTAAACTGTCTATATCTGGAAAATTTTGGCATTTTTCCTCAGTGCCCAACACAAAGCCTTATAACTAATTCTCAAAGAAATATTTATCAAATGAACGAATGAAGGGATTACTATTTTCTGTATTTTTACGTATATCTCAAATTTCTAAAATGTATGCTATGATAAGATAAACTGTATCCCTGATGTATAATAAAAATATTTTCCACATTCTCATAATTCAAGGGTACTTTGAGGCCTGCATGGAGATGAGCGCCCTTCTCAGAAAAGCATTTTAAAAAGCCCAAGTAAAGAAACCCACAACTCTAATTTAGCTTCACCATAATGGTGTTGATGTGCTTCCTTCTGAAATAATCAGTGGCATTTTTTTTTTAAACCCCAGCATGTAGTGATTAGAATATGCATTCCATGAATGGTACTAAACCTTTTTTGTGAATCAAATTCTTTCAATTCTCAAGAGTTTCCCTACCCAGGCATAGATTCAAGAAATTTCTCAGTGACTGGCTTGCTTACCAGAGAGTGATTCATAAAGAACATACACTGAGTCTCCAAAATCTAAAAAGCTATCTGAGGGCACAGATAATTGGAACAATTTAAGAAACTACTTTTAGCCTGTGAAAGTATTGCATTATTACTTCCTTTTTTCTGTCCCTTTATAGTCCTTGGGTATCTGTAAATATTATGTCTTTCTTTAAATTCATCTCATTTTGTTGATTGTGTGTTTGTAAGTATATATACAGAACGGCCATAAAGATTGTATGCAATTTAAAATAGTTTATTACACACCAACTTTATGGCCACCCGGTCTGTGGGTAGATCTGAGACTGAAACTGATTTCATATTTGTTGTGTTTAGGCCACATTCATTTATTTTATATGCATTATTTACTAAGGTATGCTAGGTACTCAACTTGATGCTGAGTATACACCCCTGTACAGTGAAAAATGAATCCTACATTGTCCCCCCCCCCAAGGCTTTCATATTTAGGGAAGGAAGGACTGTAAAGAAATAATTAAAATAAATACTATGTGGCTCAGACAAGAAGAAAGTGTTGCTCAAGACTCAGTGATGGCACCGAGAAAATGGGGCTTCTTAATGAACTCTGCATGCACTTGCTAAACAAAAATCTTCAAAGACTGATAGATAAGCTGATTCTTTAAAAATGAGTAGAGTTTGCCAAGTGAACGTAGTATGTGAAAGCTGTTTCAGGAAGAGGACAGGCAAAGACATGGTGTATGAAGAGAATAAATATCTAGAAATCCTAGAGAAAGTGTCCTGTTACGCATACAAGTAGTCCTTTTCTTTAAAAATTGGTATGGTCCATGGCTTCCACAGAAACCACAAATAAATAAATAAAAGTTCCTTTTTTGGCCATTCGCTTTAAATAAACTATTATCTAAGCTGAGATGAGCTTCATTTCTTTATGTAGCATGTAGGCAATAAATTCTCATGAAGGCATTCCTGACCCCAGCTCCAATTTTAAAATGTCATCTATCGTACAATTATATGTTTGCCGTTGGAATGAATGACAGAGCTGACATGGAGTCTCTGACCACCACAGCTCTTAGTGTCGGAAATAGAGGGTGATATTCCTGTTAAGAAGAATGTTAGGTAAATGTCACATTACCTTTGTATGAGAGCCTCTAAATGTTATAAATTATAAATCTCTGGGTGGTGCCCGTAGCTCAGTGGGTAGGGCGCCGGCCACATACACCCAGGCTGGCGAGTTCGAATCCAGCCCGGGTCAACTAAATAACAATGACAACTGCAACCAAAAAATTGCCAGGTGTTGTGGCAGGCGCCTGTAATCCCAGCTAATTGGGAGGCTGAGGCAAGAGAATCACTTAAGCCCAAGAGTTTGAGGTTGCTGTGAGCTGTAACGCCACCGCACTCTACCAAGGACGACATAGCGAGACACTGTCTCAAAGAAAACAAAAAGATAAATCATAAATCTCTGAATGAGAGACTATCCAGAAGCCTGTGATAGGAACAACAACGCAGACAGTCCTGCACAGGGAGATAGTCAAGTGACTTGTATCCTGCTCCTTCATGAAGCTGCAGAGAATCCGCTTCATATCAATAACCCCGCAGAGACCCTCTGATCCTCTCGTTGGCTCCATGTAACTTCGTATCAATAACCCCACAGAGACCCTCTGATCCTCGGGGTGGCTCCATGTAACTCTCCTTAAGACACATAACATCAAAATCGGCTGAACTGAAAAGGAAAGAGTTCCTGAGAATGATCTCACCTATTAAGTCAGGGGTTTCTCTCCAATCAGAAAATAAAGTTTCCTCCCTAAAGCTGAATAGCTATGCTAAGGCAAGGTTGTGAAAATCCTTCCTCAACCAACAAATAAATAAGCCGGCACAATCCAGCAAAGCTCCTGACCTGCCAAAATGTAATGTGTCCTTTCAAATCGATTTTTAAATAGAATCTGGAGGAAAGGAAATGCTACTGCGTGTCACAACATCTGTTAAAGTGCATTTGTTTCCAGCAGAAACAATGGAACAGCTCCACGTGGCCTTAGAGCTCTGCAAGAGACCAAATTGCTACAAAGATGCAATACCATAAACAGACATTTGTAAAGGTTTGTCAGCTCCAAGGAAGCCGTTTCTGCGGACTCTGCCCTCCCCCCCATCTCCTCACTCCTGTTGAAAATAAATAAAAGGGGGTGCCACTAAAAAGAATGAAAGCTGAGTATAACTTTTTCAGAAAGAGAGAAAACAGATTGGCCATTGCTGAGGACTTCATTCAACACCCAGTGTTGGATTTCATTTCTTCTTTAAATGATCTATCTATATAACTATCTGTCTATCTATCTATCTATCTATCAATCAATCCATCACTTGGTCCCCTACAGGTATCTCTGCACTGACTGACCCTGCTAGTTCAACTATTGAAGGATTTCTCTCTCCAAGGAGCCCTGATGTAAACATAATCTGTTTGGCGGCTCCTCTGATGTCTCATGAATAAAACATATGACAACCAGGTTGGAGTTGAACAGTTCACTATGTGTTACCATTAGAATGTATGGAAGCTTCTGGAAAGCTTTGCCATGGTGGGTCCCAAAGGCCTGGGATCTTATTCTTGGCTCTAAGGAACCCACAAGGGCTATGGCTGACCAATGGCCTTCTGGTCAACCACCCTACAATAATTTACTAAAACAGGATATACTGCTAGGGATGAGATTTGAACAATGCTCCTCTAATTATGGCAGAAAGGGAGAGTTTGCTTTCAGAAAGCGTATACTGTACCCTTGAAAACAAAAGAAAATATTGAGTAGGTAAGATCTGGAAAGAGAAATCTGAAAACCAAAGTGAAAGAGCCCGAAAGTGGCCCCATCTGTTATATTTAATTGTGCACATGCTGAACTCAAAATGCAAAATCATCTCCTTGATTCTTTATCGTATTACAAAGAAGTGTTCAGACGTTTTGCCTTTGATTAGCTGTTGAGATCAAAACGAGTTCATGGCTATGACAGGAGAAAAGGTGTACTATAATCACCGCACCAATAAATCAAAGAGGCAAAACCTGTCCCAAGTTGGGTGGATGTTGTTGGGTGGATAAAATCAGAGAGGAATTACTTAACGTGACCTTTCCCACACAACAAGAGAACAATTATTATAATTCAGGTTTGTTTTTAAAGCATAGTCATTAAAAACTGCTTATAACATTTTTTTTTCCTGGAAATATCTTCCTTTGAAAGTTGGCTTTGGCCATTAATCCTCTAATTACCTTCCTGCATGTATTTAATTTTCTGATCTCTTACAGCAGAAACCATAAAGTGAGCATTTCATATAAAGACGGTTTTATTGCGCTACATTTCAGCTGCTTTTGACTAAATACCCGGAAATGCTTTTTGTCTGTCAACAAACTCTCCTTATCACCTCTGCATACTTTGTATTTTACCTGGTTGCCATTATTTATTTCAGGGGAAAAAAATTAAGTGCAATGCTGGATACTAACAACATTTTGAAGATTTTTAAATGTACAATATTTTTGTATTTCGAGTATACTTTAAGCATGACTTTGAGGGTATATGTAAGTTGTATGGCGTTTGTAAAATTCAGCATTCTGTAAAGAGCACCATCAAAATACAGAGGCATAATTAATGTAAAATTATAAGTTAATGTCCAGCACACATCTAATTTATAAATATTATAAATAAAATTTGCATCTTCTGCATATTTATAAGATCTATTCTGGGTTATTTATGCACCTCTGTTGTAAGATTTAAGTGATTTAATTTAAATATAATGTCTAATTCTCAGTAAATCATTATTGGAAAAAGTGTTAGATTTTTAAACTTTTGGAAATCATAGTCAAATCTCTTCTCCAAAAGTTATTATAAAAATCCAAATCTAAATACTTTAAATAATATTCAGTGAGAAACTTCAGTAGGATCTAATTACTAGTTTCACTGTGGGCTAAGGTATCCCACATAAGCAAATTTTCCCAGTAACTATAGTTTGCCCCCTTCTGTATGTTATGAAAATCAAATGAGATAAAATATAGAAAAATGCTTTATAGGCCAGGCACAGTGGCTCACACCTATAATCCTACCACCCTGGGAAATTGAGCAAAAGCGAGACCCTGTCTCTACTAAAAATAGAAAAAGCTAGCCAGGTATTGTGGCGGGCACCTGTAGTCCCAGCTTCTCAGGAGGCTGAGACAAGATCGCTTGAGCCCAAGAGTTTGAGATTGCTATCAGTTATGAAGACTCTACGCACTCAACCCAGGGCCAAGAGACTGTAAGAAAGAAAGAGAGAAAGAGAGAGAGAGAGAGAGAGAGAAATTTTACAAACTTTAAAATGCATTCTCATAGAAATTGTTGTTCCCATTATGCTACAAACTTGCTTTTAGATAATTTGTTTCTAAAATAACTTTCTAAAATATGCACTTTTAAGGCAGCATTTATTGAACATAACTTGTATGTCTTAACTGAGATCTATAATGATCAACATTAGCTGTAGGAGTCCCGATTTTATAAAGATGCTTCCACAGTATCACATGCATATTATTATGTTCTTCGAGTTCTTTTGTCAGACAAGTTGGCCTTTCTATCCTCACTTTCTTCTCCTCCCTGTCTTCTCTTTCTAGTTTACTGCTTGTTGGGGTTTAGGAAAACAGAAAGACAAATCCACCTGAATTATGGCTAAAGAGTAAATAGATCTGGATGAGGGCCCTGTCAGTTCCTGCAAATTTAACAGAATGTGCATGTGCTTTTATTATAGAACCTTCAGCCTGGCATGGTGGCACTTACCTACATTCCTAGCTACTAGGGAGGCTAAAGCAGAAGCATTACTTGAGCACAGGAGGCAATCAGAGCACATCTATTAATAGCCTCTCCACTCCATCCTGGACAGTATAGCAAGACCCCATTTCCAAAAAAAAAAAAGAAGAAGAAGAAGACTTTTGGAGTATATATTCAGGCTACTAAATGTGTATTCACTGAACAGGTATTTATGAAGAACTTACTGTGTTTCATAATAATTAAAGACATGGCCCTTGCCCTCATGAAGCTTATAATCTTCCTGGAGAGACAAATAAAAAACACCTGATTACCCCAGTAGTTAATCTGATCAGCAATGGGTTCTAAAGAAATGCAATAGACTCTAAGAGCATTTAAAAGACAACATCTTGGCTCGGCGCCTGTAGCTCAAGCAGCTAGAGCACCAGCCACATACACCAGAGCTAGCAGGTTCGAATCCAGCCCGGGCCTGCCAAACAACAATGACAACAACAACCAAAAAAATAGCTGGGCATTGTGGTGGGCACCTGTAGTCCCAGCTACTTTGGAGTCTGAGGCAAGAGAATCACTTAAGCCCAAGAGTTTTAGGTTGCTGCAAGCTGTGACGCCAAGGCACTCTACCCAGGGTGACAGCTTGAGACTCTGTCTCAAAATAAATAAATAAATAAAAATTAAAAAAAAAAAAAAAAGACAACATCTTAACACGAATCCAATCTAGGAAGTCTTCCTACTTAAACTGAGACCTGGAAGAAAGATAGAATTAAGAGGCCAGATAAAGAAAACAGCATGTAAGGAAAGGGTATGGTGTTCAGAGACTTTTTGTTTATTTCTAGAATCTTCTAACTAGGTGAAGTGCCTAATTAAAAAGATCTCCTAATAAATGGGTAGCTTACTCTATAATTTCTTTTAAGAGATTTTAAAAAATCCCTTTGATGGCTATTCATAGGTCAACTTACTTTATCCTGTTTCTCCTTTCAGAGCATAGAGAAATTTCCTCTGAATTCTCCATTCATTTGCTGTTTCATTGAGGAGTGTAACCAGGCCACTTATGCTGACTTACCTTAAGCACAGATTTCCAATTCTAGACTGTACTCTGCTCTCAGTCTGACTGTAGGTCTCCCACTGAAGACAGTCGGAGCCAGGCGTGTTCCATCGAGGAAAGTGGGCTGCCCTCTGTGTCGCTGCCCTCCTGCACAGATCCTGGAACTCTGAGTGGGGATGGGAGTCTCTAAACAAACGGAGCTCTCAGTGGTGCCAGACTAGCAACAGTGTGAATGGAGGCAAAGGAAAGAGGTGACAAGGGAAGGGCGTGGTATCTGGACCAGCACTCTTTATGCCCTTTAGCCTGCCAATCCGGGACAGCAGGAGAGGTAGAAAGAATTATAAAGGTTTTTGTTTGTTTGTTTTCAAATGAGACTATTTCATAAAATCACTATTATCGCCATTAGAGCCACAGATTGCTTTGAGTTTTTTTCTTTCTTTTATTTATTTTCGTTGGAGACAACATCTTTTTTTGTCACCCAGACTAGAGTGCTGTTACCCAAACATAGCTGGCTCAATTCCTAGAATTCCTGGGGTCCTGAACTCCTGGGCTCAAGTGATCCTCCTACCTCAGCCTCCCGAAGTTCTGGATGACAGGCATGAGCCAGGGCACCTCCCTGATCTGATTTTTAAAAAGCCAGGCCTCGGGTGGCACCTGTGGCTCAGTGAGTAGGGCGCTGGCCCCATATAACGGAGGTGAGAGTTTCAAACCCGGCCCCAGCCAAAAGCTGCAAAAAAAAAAAAAGTGAAAAGCCAGGCCTCCAACATACACAAGGCCTGGGCAAGACACAAATGGAAGCCTCAACTCAGGACCAGACCTAACTCTTCCCGGCCTCCTAAGTATGTGTCCAATCTCCCATTCCCCACCTCACACAGCCACACAGTCAAGAAAGACTCAGTCTCACCCACTGTTGCCTTAGTCGATGGGGTCATTGGTGATGGTTTTAAATTGAAGAGGCACAGGTTGTAAAGATGAGAGAGCTGTGTTCTTTACAGCTTATTTTTAAATCAGCGCTTCTCAAACTTAATATGCACAAAAGTCATACAGGGCTTGTGTTTCAATGCCCATTCTGGATCTGTAGATCTGGGGTGGGGCTTGAGAGTCTGAATTTCCAGTGAGTTTTCGGGTGATGCCCGCCCGGAGGCCACACTGTGAACAGAAAGGCTGTGTGAATGTTGCCGGCTTCAGGTGTGTGTGTGCGGATCTGTCTACCTGCATACATGCTGTTACACGGGAACGGAAAATTTTAACCGTGTCAGAAAGTCACACAGCAGCATGAACTACAAAGACGTGGCTTTTAGCCTTATCGTTACTTAAGATTCTTGTCTCAGACGATGTCCCAGACAACAGCTTTTCATGCCTTTTCCATTTCCATGTGAATTCCTTATTAGTGATGTCACGATGTCTTATCTCTGAACTGGGCTCCCAAGTGTTGCTGTCACAGCCTTCAGTAACCTTCTAAAGCCTATAGATTTCCAAAATACATATTAGAGCCAATGGAAGACTAAATGTCTCCTGGTGTAGAAAAGAGTTTTTGATTAGATTTTAAAAGCTGTCATCTCTGAAATTTCCCTCTCTACATCATTTTCTGCTTTCAACAAGCTCTTATATGTTACTTTCTTGGACGGATGCTGCTGCTGGTATCTTTCTAACTACTCACATTAACTGTGTCCTGTGGTTTGGAACTGATACATATTTAAGAACATCTTTACTAGCTAAAAAAGCACTTGGCTTAGAGCAATTTCACTCTGGTATCTTCTGTGCCATAATAACTATTTTTCCTTGTATTGAGCAAAATTCAATTACGTGAAGGACAATGATGCCACAGGTTGCCTGCTAAAAGCAGTTTTGAAAGCTGTCATAAAAGTTACCACTTTTCATTTAACCTAGATGAAATGGAATCTGAAATATATGTGTTTTAAGCTGGGTATCGTGGCATAGGCCTATCTCAGCTACTTGGGAGGCTGAGGCAAGAGGATCTCTAGAGTCCAGGACTCATAGTGTACCATGATTGTGCCCTGAATAACCACTGCACTGCCGCCCTGGCAACATAAAAACCCTGTCTATATAAACAAACAAACAAAAAATTAAAACAAAGTATACCTATTTTCCAAAGCAACTTGAACTTGCGGGAAATGACAATTAAAAATCTGTTGGCATTGAACTAAGATTACATAATGGAAAATTGCCTAATGTTTTAAGGATACATATATTTCTAGATTGCGTTATTCTAGATTTTTGAAATAAAATGTGAAATATTCTCCTGAGTCTTGGTCTAAACCTCCTCCAGGGGATTTATAGGTTATAACTGAAATGGTAGTTTTCTTGTTAGCCGTGATCAAAGTGACTTGGGAACGTCTAGAAACTTGTGAAAGTTGATTACACATTTTATTGCTGGCACCACATTGACCAGCCACCCATACGATGGAGCAATTGTGACTCTGTACTAGTTCCAACCAGCCTCAGGGGAAGAGTACACTGGGTTGAGACCTTTAGAAAGCATTCTCTTGCCTCATTTAATCAAGCGACTTTCATAATTTTCTAGCTTTCAGCCTTATTTATTTCATATAATGAGAAATCTTACTTCTGGCATTTAAGCAAAGAACATCCGTCATGTAAAAATTCACTTCAAGCCCCACACACCTACCTTGCCCATGAAATAAATCTGTTTTACTTTTCAACGGGACAAAAGACATATCAAGCAGAGTAATTCTTCTGGATCTTAAAGTAACCAAAATTTATCTTCAGTCATACCACTCAAAATCATACCCATTTTTCTTTTCTTTTCTTTTTGTTTTTGAGACAGAGTCTTACTATATTGCCC
>CAUYRH010029171.1:0-21753 GCA_963574655.1 Perodicticus potto | reverse complement strand
TATGGCTTTGTAGTACAGCCTAAAGTCTGGTATGGTGATGCCCCCAGCTTTGGTTTTATTACTAAGAACTGCCTTAGCTATGTGGGGTTTTTGCTGGTTCCATATAAAACGCAGAATCATTTTTTCCAAATCTTGAAAGTATGATGGTATCTTAATAGGGATGGCATTAAATACGTAGATTGCTTTGGGAAGTATAGACATTTTAACAATGTTGATTCTTCCCAGCCATGAGCATTGTATGTTCTTCCATTTGTTAATATCCTCTGCTGTTTCCTTTCTTAGGATTTCATAATTTTCTTTATAGAGGTCCGTCACCTCCTTTGTTAGGTATATACCTAGGTATTTCATTTTCTTTGAAGCTATGGTGAAGGGAGTTTTGTCCTTAATTAGCCTCTCATCTTGACTGTTATTGTTGTATACAAAGGCAACTGACTTGTGGATATTGATTTTATATCCTGAGACATTACTGTATTTTCTGATGACTTCCAGGAGTCTTGTGGTTGAGTCTTTGGGGTTCTCTAAGTATAAGATCATATCGTCAGCAAAGAGCGAGAGTTCGACCTCCTCTCCTCCCACTTGGATGCCCTTTATTTCCTTGTCTTGCCTAATTGTATTGGCTAGCATTTCCAGCACTATGTTGAATAGTAATGGTGACAGAGGACAACCTTTTCTGGTTCCAGTTCTAAGAGGAAAAGTTTTCAGTGTTACTCCATTCAGTAAAATATTTGCTGTGGGTTTGTCATAGATAGCTTTCAGTTTCAGAAATGTGCCACATATGCCTATACTCTTCAGTGTTCTAATTAGAAAAGGATGTTGGATTTTATCGAACGCTTTTTCTCCATCTATTGAGAGGATCATATGATCTCTGTTTTTGCTTCTGTTAATATGGTGGATAACGTTTATGGACTTGCGTATGTTAAACCAGCCTTGCATCCCTGGGATAAAACCTACTCGATCATGATGTATGACTTTTTTAATGATAAGCTGTAATCTATTGGCTAGGATTTTGTTGAGAATTTTTGCATCTATATTCATGAGTGAAATTGGTCTGAAATTGTCCTTTTTAGTTGGGTCTTTTCCTGGTTTTGGTATCAGGGTGATGTTTGCTTTGCAGAATGTGTTGGGGAAGATTCCTTCCTCCTCAATTTTTTGGAATAATTTCTGCAGTACAGGAATAAGCTCTTTCTTGAAGGTTTGATAGAATTTTGGTCTGAAGCCATCCGGACCAGGGCATTTTTTGTTGAAAGATTTTTTATTGTTTCTTTAATCTCAGTGCTTGAAATTGGTCTGTTCAAGAGTTCTATTTCTTCCTGGCTAAGTCTAGGGAGAGGGTGTGATTCCAAATACTGATCCATTTCCTTCACATTGTCAAATTTCTGGGCATAGAGTTTCTGGTAGTATTCAGAGATGATCTCTTGTATCTCTGTGGCATCACTTGTAATTTCCCCTTTATCGTTTCTGATTGAGGTTACTAGAGATTTTACTTTTCTATTTCTAGTTAGTCTGGCCAAAGATTTATCTATTTTATTTATTTTTTCAAAAAACCGACTCCTTGTTTTATTAATTTTCTGAATGATTCTTTTGTTTTCAGTTTCATTGATCTCTGATTTAACTCCAATAAAAACCGAGTATTGGAGTTAAATCAGAGATATTGGATATCTCTTGGATATTTCTTTTCTTCTGCTGGGTTAGATTGTTCTTTTTCCAATTCTATAAGATGGCTTGTGAGTTTGTTGATGCGCTCTCTTTATGTTATTCGAATGTAAGCTTCTAAAGCGATAAATTTTCCTCTTAGAACTGCTTTTGCAGTATCCCACAGGTTTTGGTAGCTAGTGTCATCATTGTTGTTTTGCTCAAGGAAGTTAATGATTTCCTGTTTTATTTCTTCCTGCACCCAACTGTCTTTCAACAGAAGTTTGTTTAATTTCCATGCCTTTGTGTGGGATTGAACGTTTTTATTGGAGTTGAGTTCCACCTTTAGTGCCTTGTGGTCTGAGAAAATACAAGGTAAAATTTCAGTTCTTTTGATTCTGTTGAGGTTTGTTTTGTGTTCTAGGTTATGATCAGTTTTGGAGAATGTTGCATGGGGTGATGAGAAGAATGTATATTCTTTATCTTTGGGATGGAGTGTTCTAAATGTGTATCAAGCAAAGTTGTTCTAGGGTCTCATTTAAGTCCCTTATATCTTTGATTAATTTCTGTTTGGCGGATATGTCCAGCTCTGTAAGAGGAGCTGTTAAAGTCCCCTGTTATTATGGTATATAGGATATAATATTGCTCAGACTGAGTAAGGTCTGTTTCAAGAATCTTGGAGCTTTTAAATTGGATGCATAAATATTTAGAATTGAAACGTCTTCTTACTGTATTTTTCCCTTGACCAATATAAATATCTTTGTCTTTTTTGACTTTAGTTGCTTTAAATCCACATGTATCTGAAAATAAGATTGCAACTCCTCTTTTCTTCTGAATTCCTTTTGCCTGAAAAATTGTCTTCCAACTCTTAACTTGGAGTTTTAATTGTCTTTTGAATCTAGGTGTGTTTCCTGCAGACAGCAAATGGATGGCTTGTATTTTTTAATCCAGTCAGCCAATCTGTGCGTCTTCAGTGGGGAATTCAAGCCATTAACATTGGAGATAATTGATAAGTGTGGTAGTGTTCTATTCATCTTATTTTGTGAGAGTTCATTGCTTAGTTTTATCTTTTGCATCAGTGTGGAAATTAGGTTCTGTCCTTTAATTTCTGAGTTCCTAACTTTGCTGTTAATCCATTGTGGTGGTTAGTGTGTAGAACAGGTTGAAGTATTTCCTGTAGAGCTGGTCTTTATGTGGCAAATTTCCTCAATGTTTGTATATCAGTAAATGATTTGATTTCTTCATCAATTTAAAAGCTTAGCTTAGCGGGATATAGAATTCTGGGCTGGAGATTGTTCTGTTTAAGTAGATTAAAGGTAGATGACCATTGTCTTTTTGGTTGGAAAGTTTCACTAGAGAAGTCTGCAGTAATCCTGGTCGATTTGTCCCTGTAGGTCAACTGGTGCTTACTCCTGGCAGCTTGAAGAATCTTTTCTTTTTGTCTTGACTTTGGACGGGTTCATCACAATGTGTCTTGGAGAAGCCCAGTGAGAGTTGAGGCGACCTGGGGTCCAATATCCCTCTGAAATGAGTGTGTCAGAATCTTTTGTGATACTTGGGAAATTTTCATTTATAATATTCTCTAGTATGGTTTCCATTCCCCTGGGGCATTCTTCTTCCCCTTCTGGGATACTTATAACTTGTATGTTTGAACGCTTCATAAAGTCCCATAATTCTGTCAGTGAATGTTCTGCTTTCTCTCTCTTCTTTTCTGCCTCTTTAACTCTCTGTGTTATCTCAAGAGCTTTGTCCTCTCCCTCTGGAATTCATTCTTCTGCATGGTCTAATCTGTTGTTGATACTTTCTGTGTTATCTTTAAGTTCCCTAATTGACTGCTTCAGTTCCTGAGCTCTGCTATATCCTTTCTGTATTCTTCATATCGTTCATCTCTTATTTGATTCTTTTTTTGGATTTCCTTTTGGTTATTTTCCACTTTATTAGCAGTTTCCTTCATTGTTTCCATCATTTCCTTCATTGTTTTCATCGTCTGTATTCTGAAGTCCCTTTCTGTCATTTCTAACTTTTCTTTATAGGTGGATTCCTCTGCAGTATCTACCTCACAGTCCCCTGGAGGGGTTTCTCTGGACTGGTTTTTCATCTAGCCAGGATTTTTCTGCTGATTCTTCCTCATAAGTGATTTCTTTTATCTGTTTCCTTGCCCTAATTTTCCTTTCACTTCCTCTTGCTCTTTCATTTGTCGGGCCTCTGGACTAGATTTTCGATGAATCTTTTTGGTACAGGACCAGAAGGTTGAGAAGATTGAAGAGCAAGAAGGGAAAAAAGGAAAGAAAAAAAAAGAAAAAAGAGAAAGGAGAGGGATGAGTAAAAGGGAATATTGTCAAAAAGAAAAGAGGCACAGAAAGAGGGAGACAGGAGCAATATAGGTGTACAGTAGGGTACTTTGATCCAACCTTATGAACCCACCTCTGGGGGTGCCGGGTTGGGTGGTTCCCTTGAGGTCAGCAAGTCTTGGTAGCCTGTTTGGACACAGTACCCCACCTGCACCAAGTAGAGAGGAACAATAAAAATGCTATAAATCAAACCAAAACAAGCAAACAGAAAACTTTATGGGATAAAATTGGGGGAAAAAACAAATAATTGGAGTAGAAATAGTAGCAAAAATGAAGTTCTAATTGTTGAAAAAGGCAACATTGGAAAATTATGTTTAAACTAGAAAAATGAAAAACGAAAAGAAAGAAAAAAAAGAAAAGAAAAATCTATAGGGAAAATGTTGAAATTAAAAACAAAACCAAACCCAAAGGAAAACCAAAACCAAAGCAGTATCTTGCTGGATATTGTCTGGGCAACAGGTGATCTTCTTGGGTATGAGATGTTAATCACAATGCTGATATGGCTGTATGAGATTGAAACTGGAGGCCTCTGCTGATTTCTCAAACCCCACAGGGTGGAGAGCCTAAATCTCTCCTCAGCCTGCTTAAAAGGCACTTTAATCTGCTAACCTTGGCTAAGCAGAAGCTTTCCCAGGAAAGCACTTGTTGCTGGGATCACTCCTGAAGTGTCTATCCACTTACCCAGTGTGCCAAAACGGGAGGGCTAAGGCTGTAAGGCATTTCAGTCCCTGCCTTTAGGCTGCTCAGTCACTAGATTTCATGCTCCTGCCCTTTCCTTGCTCTGTGACCCTGAGGGCGGAGCTTGCTAGGGCAGTTCTCCCACAATGGCTCCGAGGCCCACAGCCGAACACTATTAGCTCTGTCTGGCTCAGTGGCTCAGTCTGGGGCCCTAGACAAAGCTTAAAGTCCTCCACACTCTTGCCTAAGTTCTCCCAAGGTAGTTCAACTGAGTGCCAAGTCCAAAAAAAACCCAAAACAGCTTACAGGTGAGGCCTTTCCAGTTTGTAATCTCACTGCTGCTGTACTTACAGCTGCCTGCGGGATTAGACCAAACGAATACACGCAAACACTTGCCAGTTCTCCACTGCTTTTGTTCTCCTCATGGAGTCCAGAAGTCTCACACTGACTCCTTATGTCCCCAAAGGGATGTTTCTGGGCAGATCCCACCAGCCAGAGATGCCTGGAGTCTTCTCTTCCCAGACTCACTGTGCCCAGTTGCAAGGAAGCTGTTACTTGGCCACCATTTTTCTCCTCCTTCCTCAAATGACATTTCTTGAGTTCAAGTGTCTTCCTGGTGAAAGAGCTGAGTGTGGCTTGTGCCCAGCCGTCTCCTGGGAGTTCAGTCCCTGGGGGCTGGTGGCTGCCTGGCTGCCCAGACCTAGGGCAGGCCTGCTACTGGCTGGCTGTCCTCTTGAGACTCAGGGCCATGTTTTTTTATTTGCTCCAGAGGAACGGGTACTTTGGTGTTCATTCTTGGCTGGTAATCTGATTATCCTTCTGGTTACTAATCTGCTCCTTGGTGTAGGGTTTGCTGCTGTGTTCTCTATCCTCTTGTTTTCCTATAATGTAATGTCTTGGTTGAAAAAGGAGCCACTCTATTTTTAATTGCTTCATGGCAGGTTCACCCTTTTGATTACGTTGCTTCCTGCCAATAAAATTAACATTGGCTACCATTTATTGAGTGACCAGTGTGTCAGGTACTTTATGTCACATTATTGCTAATCTTTATTAATAAGCCTGTAAGGTAGACATTAGGTCTCTGTGTGGGAGCTGGGATATTGAGTTCCTGTTATAGAGTTTTTTTTCTTGAGTTGACATTGCAACAGCTACTCAATCGAGGAATTATCTAGTGCAGTCATCAGTTGGGTCTAGAGCAGTTGTAGTCATGTTTTGACTGTATACATAAAATGTATTTTACTGTTGGGAACGCCAGAAAGCCTGTCTGCTTATAATAGGGTAGCTGTGACCATCACCCTGTGAGTTAAACTTGTAATTTGTTTAAACACTATGCTCTGCTGATGATAAAAGATCTTCACCCATTTCTCCAATGAAAGGCTGGTCTTGCTGGTATAATTTTGAAGCTTGGTATATAGTTTATTATTTGTCGTGTTGTGTTGCAAGTGGAGAGTTGGGGACTGTTTTTCGTATCGTCATCAGTGATCTGTATTTCCCTGCCTGGCATGTGCCTCATTGGATGGTTTCTTTCCCTTATCTATTGCAGGATTCTGGCCTCTCAGGGTGACCTTCACAGTGCCCAGTTGACATGAACATCCTTCCCTGAACAACAACAGTGAATTCATTCTGTGGTTCTTATGCCATCTCATTTTATCCTCATGAAATTCTGGGGACATAGATATTTTCAACATTTAAGAGATGAGGACACTGACGCTTAGAGAGGTTAAGTAGCTTGCCTTTCAGATGCTCATCTGTTTTACATTTTTTTCCAGGGTACCCAGGCATGGCTTCCATAAAGAGTTACATCATTTGTTTTAACTTGTCTCACCTTTTATTGCTGGTTTCACAAAGAAAAATTAGGTGGTGGGGGAGTGAACTTTTAGGAGAAGGTGATGAGCCTAGTATCTCAAATACCTAGACAAAAGTTGTGGATCACGTATTTAATTTCCTCCCGAGCATGAAGTCGAGGTAACGGTTGTCGCTGAATGTCCTCTCTGGCCAGCTGCGTTTCCTAAGATGCAGTAAATAACCTCACAATGGACTCAACACTTCCAAGAGAAGTTCAAGGCCCAAGGTTGCAAATATTTCTAATGCAAATAGCTAGACAAAGTGTAAATATATACAGTTGTAGTAAAATAAATGTAAATCTTCACAGAGTTTATAATAACCACAGAGTTTTTTCTAGGAAGAATACCTTCCCTTTATTTCCTAACTTGTGCAAGGAAACTTGAGACATCTATTTTCCAGGGTGAAATGCTTGCTTTCTCATCTTGCAGTGCGGATTCTGTTGTGCAATTGTCATCCTGTCCTTGACTTCTGCCTGTTGCCCTAAAATTAACATGCTGTCGTCAAGTCAGCCTCTTTTTTTTTGAAATAAAAGTCTTTTGAGAGCCTGGGGGTGGGGTATGAGAAATACACACATTTTTAAAGAGATTGATGGAACTGAAGTTAATTGAAAATACAAAAACAAGCATCAATTCAGTCTTGTCTTTAAGTGTGCTTAGGAAATACACACTCAGTTGATCAAACAGAATCAAAATCACTAGTGAAAGTTACCTTAGAGCACGGTGGAAGAGGAGGATATTTTGATTATCTTAGCTTTTCATATTGAGTTGAGGGCTTATCCAGTAAATCTTATTCTTGAACTTTATGTACAGCTCATTTCTCCAAACAAATACTGGATACATTTCTTTCATGTTGAATACATCCTCAAGATTATCTGCTTTGCTTTATTAGATAAGGATTTTTGGTGGTGTAATAACAGAGGTCGTTTTTTCTTAGTCCCTGTTTGCTTTAATATTTAGGTTTATTTAATCTTAAGAACAAAGATTAATTTCAAAGAGGATTGTTGAACTTTTCTGACCAGACAGGGCCATGATGTACCTTCTAAATGGCAGGGAGCCCTATAGTTATTAATGAATTCAAGTCGTGGTGTGCTCATTTATAGGAAGAGGCACAAGGACCTTCGGTCGATTTGTCATTATGTAGTTGCTTTACTCCTGCCACAGTAAATCACCTTGAGTAGTTCCTCTTTTCTTTGGATTACAGACTTTTTATGTTGAACTGCCTTGTCTGTTTGAAAGCTACTTTTTAATACTGTTATATATCTGCAGTAATCTAAGAACACGGAAGACATGCCACAGTCAGACCTTGTTCCACCCACAATCAATCCAAAAAGTCTATTTCTTTTTTTTTGAGACAGAGTCTAATTATGTCACCTTCTTTAGGGTGCTGTAGCATCACAGCTCACAGCAACCTCAAACTCTTGGACTTAAGCTATTCTCTTGCCTCAGCCTCCCAAGTAGCTGGGACTACAGGCGCCCACCACAATGCCCAGCTATTTTTTAGTTGCAGTTTTCATTGTTGTTCAGCTGGCCCGGGCCGTGTTCGAACCTGCCAGCTTCTATGCGTGTGGTCGGTGCCGTAACCACTGTGCTGTGGGCACCGAGTCCACAAAGTCCATTTCTAACTTTTCATCTCTGAATGTTCATCATTCCCTCAGCAAATACTGAACTGCTTCATGTCCGACGTCGGCAGTGGGTGAAGTACTGTGCTGAGCGTTGTGCAGAGAACATTGCAGTCCTGTCCTCAGGATGCTCCTGGTTGGTTGGGAGCTCAGAAGGAGGCGAGGACAGTGTCCAGCAGGAGATAAGGGAAGTCATTAAATGCACTGTTTTCTTTTCTTTCTTGTTGTGTTATGGAACAGATTATATGGCTTTGTGGAAAATTTGGAAAATACATGAAAGTATGAAGGAAAAGAAAACAGTGATCCATCATTCTACACCCACCCCCAACCGAGTATAACCACTGATACCATTTTCATGTTCTCAGTGGCTTCTAAAAACAAGCAGAACACAGAGCTCTCTCCACTACAGCTGGGCTTTAAGGTAAAATTTGATGAGGAGAAGGAAAAATGGCCTCCAGAAAATGCCAGCATTTCCGTTACTGGAGGGAACCATGATGTGGAAGACAGCGGCATGAGGGAAGGAGTGTCTGGAATTTCTCAGGAAGGAGACATTGGGGAGCAAAACCAAAGCCAGTGCTGACCTTAGATTCTTTGTGAATAATTTCCAAGTTCCCAGTGTGTAGCGTTGTAAAACTTAATGAGATGGTAGTCTGTATTCCAAATGCTTTTCTCTCTGCTAGTTGGGTAAGACAGAGCCGTCCCTCTGGGACAGAATGTAAGAGATGATTTTCTGATTCCAGTGTGTCCACTGTGTGCATGGGGTAAGATTGGGAGAGTTTATGACAAGAGAAACAAGAAAAGAAACTTTAAAAAAAGGATGTCTTAGGTACTATCTCTTGTTTTGAATAGTATTTCATTTAAGTTTCATAGCAAGTATTTGAAGAAGGAATTTTCCTCATTGTTAGAGTTTACATGTAGAAAATGGATTTAGAGGCTGTCTTGCTTATTTAGGGTCACAATGTTTCATAGTAAGTGGCAGCGACACACACAGGCTTTGGAACCAGAGACCTGGGTTCTGTTGTGCCCTTGTGATCTCAGACAATGGCTCGACCTCTTTCTTCATTTTTAAAAGGGTGACGGTGGTGATGCTTAACTCACACACATAGTTTCTGTAAAGGTGAAAGGAGACAATGTGCATGACACCCTTCCCGTAGTTTGGATTCAGTACCAGTAGGTGAGAGCTCTGATTATGATGTCAGTTACAGGCAGTAGGCCCAGTGCCTGGCACACACAGGTGTCCAACATGGGTTAGCTACCCAGGGCCTCTTACAACCCTCCTGACTGTTCAGTTTTCTAGTCTCTTTCCTTTGGATTTTGAAGGACCCTGTTGGAAGGATACACTTCATTTGGGTTATCTGGGTGGATTCTTGGATTTTTAAAATACATTTCATATACATTAAACAGGAAAATCCCATCTCATTAGTAGTTTCCTTTGCAAGGTCATCTTGAACATGGTTGTAATCATTCACCCTTGTTCCCCAACGGTTACAGTTTCTTTATTTTTTTTTTAAATCTTTATCACCACTGATTAGTTTTTATCTGTTTTTGAAATTTGCAAAATGAGCTCATGCAACATTTTTTTTCTTTTTTTGCCTGGTTTCTGTTGCTTTGCATGTAAAATTTATTCATGGATTGCTTATAGCTCGTTTTCACTGCTCTATAGTTTTACATTGTATGATGGTCCAGTTGCTTACGTACGCTACTCTTGATGGACATTTTGTTCCAGTTTTCAGTTTCGGCTATGATGCCCTTTCTTGTTGGTGTCTTGAGGTACACACATGGGTATGCGTTCTCTTTGGACAAAACTGTAAGAGAAGACTTGCAATGTTGTGGGTTTATGTTTAATTTTATTAAAATGTATGTAAATTCAGTTTTCAATATTTAGAAACAAAGTGAATAAGGAGTCTATACTCACTATTTTTTTTTTTTTTTTTTGCAGTTTTTGGCTAGGGCCAGGATTGAACCTGCCACCTCCGGTATATGGGGCCCGGCGCCCTACTCCTTTGAGCCAGAGGCGCCACCCCTCAATGTTTATTTTTTTTCTTTTTTGTAGCAGAGAAAGAGTTTTAATCATAAGGCAACCAAATAAGCAGATGGGAGGAAACCTCAAATCCACCTTGCCCACTGTTTAATTTTAATGAGGAATTTCAGAATAATTTTCTTTTACCTGTTGACTTTTCTAGCAAGGGAGTGTTCTTCAGACAGAAGGATAAAATAGAAAGATGAGTATAAAGCAAGAGAATGCTTACCCACTTAGAAAAGTGCAGTTATTTTTGAGAAACCCTAGTTGGGGAACTTTGAGAAGAGAGAAAGGAGAGAATCTGAGGTAAATACCTGTGCTCTCTCATCACAAGGGTCACACCAGACACTCCTCTAACAGAAGGTAGGGTAGCACAAGAAAAGCATAGCAAATTATTTAATGCAGTGTTATGTGGCCTGAGAGCCCTCGGAAATGAAGACCCAAATACCCAAGGGAAACTTTTTATGTTTAGGTTCCATAACGACTGTGCAGCCTAGTAGAAAGGGGAACACACAAAAAGATATGATCTAATGGTAACAGCCCGAGGGGTGCCCAGCAAGGCTTATCTGCTGAGATGCTTCTCGGCCTGTCTGTGCAGCATTCCTTCCTCCACACTAGGCATGGGGCGCCCTGCCCTCTGGAACCTCTGGAATGAAGGTCTTATGACTTATTTAGAGATAAGATAGGTCAAAAAATTCCTTTATGACCATGCTTCACAGAGAAAGGTGGTGGTGGGGGGCAGAGTGCCTTTCTTGCTTTTGGGGCCTCCCATCTTCAGTGTACTTTGGGGTAACATTTTCTGAGCCCTGACACTCCTGAAATCTGAAGGGGAATCACTGTTGTTGGTGGTGGTGTTGTTTTTCCTAAAGAAAAGGAAGCAGATTAAGTTTCATATGACCTTCTGACATAATTCTAGTGTGGGTTTAAACAGGTGATTTGATAGTACTGAGAGAAAAAGGTAGTGGTTATTGAGAACCAGGATGGTTTCAGTGATTCAAAAAATATTTCTTGGGAGCCAGGTATGTGATTTATACCTGTAATCCCAGTGGAGGCTGAGGCAGGAAGATTGCTTGAAGCCAGGAGTTCAAGACCAGTCTGGGTAACAGAGCAAGAACCTGTGTCTAAAAAAAATTAAAAATAAAAAAATAGGCCAGACATGGTGGCATGTAGCTGTAGTCCAAGCTACTTGGCAGGCTGAAGCAGGATCGTTTGAGCCCAGGAGCTCGAAGGAACAATGAACTGTGATTGTGTCATAGCTCTCCAGCCTGGGTCATAGAATGAGACCCTCTCTCTAATAAAAGCAAAAAAAAATTTACTGAGTTTCTAATTCCTGTGGGTTCCTGGTACTCCTAGAGCCAAGGGTGCAAAGGTGAATGGCAGATCCTAAGTTTAGGAGGTCATCTTGTCGTGTGTTCTTAAGAGTTAAGAATTAATGCAGTTCTCTCCATGTATTTTTTGAATGACTCAATAGTGGAGGAAGCAAATGGATTAGCAAGTGATCCCCAAATAGATGCAGTGTGTCTGGTTATGAAGTCCTCTTATAACACTGCGGGGAACAGAGGAGAACAGGACATCCTCTTAAGGAAGTGACACTGGCTGGCTGGGCATGGTGGCTAACGTGTGTAATCCTAATACTCTGGGTGGCTGAGGCATGTGGGATCCCTTGAGCTTAGGAGTTTGAGACCAGCCTGAGCAAGAGTGAGACCCTGTTTCTACTAAAAATGGAAAAATTAGCTGGGCATGGTGGTGCAGCTACTTGGGAGGCCAAGGCAAGAGGATCTCCTGAGCCCAAGGGTTTGAGGATGCTGTGAGCTATGACACAACAGCACTCTAGCCTGGGGCAACAGAGTGAGTCACTCTGTTTCAAAAACAAGAAGTGACACTGCTGGTAAAATATGAAGGGACTAAGGGAAAGGGGAGTAGGGAGGGGAGAACAGGCAGGAGCTGAGCTTGGTATAAGAGCACGTCAGCCAGAAGGGATAGGGTGATTACGAAAAGCTTCCTAGAAATGAGAGGATGTTGCCACTGAAAGGCTTTGCCTATTATGGTGAGTTTGGGTCTGTCATTTTATAGCCCTGGAGGAGACCTGGAAAGATTTTAAATATTCAGGGTGGGGAATGGTCAGATTTCCATTTAAAAAGTTTGCTCAGGTGTGGAAAATAGAAAATACAGATCTGAACCCAGGGAAACAGGAAACTCTTAGTGAAGGCAGGGATTACAGTGTTCTTGAACTAAGATAGTATATTCCAGGAGGCCAAGAAAGGGAACTAATTCCAAAGAGATTTAGGAGAGACTAAAATAAGTCATTCCGTGATAATCTTGTTTACTTTTTAAAATAGATTCTAAAAAAGTTCACTAGGTTATTAGTTAAGGGAATGCAGTCTTTTGATTTCACCAAAATGTTTAGTTTAACAAAATGCTATCCTTATGAACTAAATGGGAAAATGTATATTGGATATTAGAAGGATTTGTAGCCTGTTGAACAAATCTGCTTTAAAAACAATGGAAGCTGAACGTGGTGGCTGGTGTCTATAGTCCCAGATACTGGGGAGATTGGCATGGAAGGATCGCACGAGCCCAGGAGTTTGAAACACATCCTGGAGTACGTAGCGAGACCTCATCTTAAAAACAAGCAAACAACCTCCCCCCAAATAGAAGCAGTGAATTCGATGGATCTGCATGAGCCTGGAGAGAAGCATTTCCTTCTGTACTGTTGCACTCTGCATTTGACTTCTGTCCTCTTTAAAATAGTTTTATTATTGACAAATTTACATGTGCAGTGAGATGAGAAGAGTAAGGTGATACAGTTGACAGTATGCTTCGTAGCAGTCACAACATTCTGTGGTTGGGAGGCAGAAATAGTTCTCTCTTTATGTTGAAAGCACAATGTAATTACATAAACAGATATACATACAGTATCTGAAGTATTGAAATTCCATGGGGAAGGTTATTAAGAAAAAAATGCCTAAAACATTTTGCCTCAGGGCCTGTGGCATAAGTGGTTATGGGGCCGGCCACATGCACTGAGGCTGGCGGGTTCAAACCCAGCCCACGCCTGCTAAACAGTGACAACTACAACAAAAAATAGCTGGATGCTATTGTGGGCACCTGTAGTCCCACCTACTTGGGTGGCTGAGGCAAGAGAATCGCTTAAGCCCCAGAGTCGGAGGTTGTTGTGAGCCATGATGCCATAGCATTCTACCGAGAGATAATGAGATTCTACCTCAAAAAAAAAAAAAAAGAAAAATCTAAAAAGTTTCTTGAGGGGAGCGATGTTGGGAAAAGTTGAGAAATGCTTCTTTAAAAGAACTCAGTTCTTGAAATGGTGGACTAAAACGTACAGTCAGAACAGGTAGAGATGCTTGAAAAATTTGACATTTCGGGCTAGACACTAAAGATGCCATGGTAGGATGGGAATATTTCTTGATTTCTGTTTACGTGATGGGTGAAATTAAGATTCAGTTTCTTCGTAATTATGCGTATTTGTTCCTCAACTCAGTATGAGTCAATAGAGTGGATATGACTGAGAAAAGGCTTCATTTCTAAAAATTGATATTTTGGAATTCAGAGTGTTCTAATGTGGTCTAAACTGGTCAGAACCTGATCTGGAAGGTAGAAAAACTTGCGCATCCAGAGCGTAATCAGGAAGATGAGCAGTCCTAAAACCATGCGGAGAAATGTTCAACCTGAACAGCTGCTGGCATGTGGGTAGCATTTTGATTGTGATGGTGGTCACACAACCACTTACGTTTGTCAAAACCCATGGAGGAACTGTACACTAAAAAGAGGGAACTTTGGGGCCAGGCCAGGGTGGCTCACGCCTGTAATCCTAGCACTCTGGGAGGTCAAGGTGGGCAGATTGCCAGAGCTCACGAGTTCGAGACCAGCCTGAGCTAGAGTGAGACCCCATGTCTAGAAACAGCTGGGTGCTGTGGTAGGCTCCTGTAGTCCCAGCTACTTGGAAGGCTGAGGCAAGAGAATTGCTTGAGCCCAAGAGTTGAGGTTGCTGTGAGCTGTGATGCTGTGGTGCTTTACCAGGGATGACAAAGTGAGAGACTGTCTCAAAAAATAAATAAATAAATAAAAAATAAAATGAGTGAATTTCACCGACTACAAATAGTAAATACAACAGACTAATAAATACTACTTTTCCTATTAATTAATCTTCAAACCAAACTAACAGATACCACTTTCCTTATTTATAGGAGTATTTGTTTACATTCGAGATGAGTGCTCTGGTGCTTCTGTGCATTACAAGTATGTTCTTCCACTCACTGTCATACCTTTTCAACTCTTAATGTTGTCCCGTTTTAAGAAATTTTTGCTTATTCCAAGGTCACACAGATAAAGATGAATTTTGAGTAATGACTTGAAGAAGCAAGGTCAGTAATCATGCCAGTGTCTAGGGGAGACATTGTGGACTAAAGAGATAGCAGGTACAAAGGCCGAAGGCCTCAAGGTCCAGTGGGGAGTGAGCAGGAGTAGAAGAGCAGGGATGAGCCTGGACAGACATCTCAGGGCAGCAGCTGTCTGTCCTCTCACTGATGGGAGACTTGTGAAGGGTTTTAAGCAGAGGATTGACAGGACACAGCCTAGGTTTGGGTTGGATCGCTTGGCTGCTATGTTGAGGGTAGAATGCTAGTGGCAGGGGCCGAGGTAGGGAGCCCCGATAGGCTGTTGCAGGGGTCCAAGGAGCGATGATGGTGACTCAGTGGCAGAGAGAAATGGGGTGTTTGAACAATAACATGTCGTGGGTATAAAGTTGACAGGATATGCTCATAGTCTAGAAGTGAGGGGTGAAAGAGAAGAGTCAGGAACGGTGCTAGATTTTGTTTTAGTATTTCTTTCTTTTTTTGAGACAGAGCCTCAAGCTGTCTCCCTGGATAGAATGCTATGGCACCACAGCTCACAGCAACCTCCAATTCCTGGGCTCAAGCGAGTCTCCTGCCCCCGCCTCCCAAGTAGCTGGGACCACAGGAGCCTACTACATTTATTTTTATTTTTTGCCTGAGCAACTGGAAGGACTGGGGGGGTGTTGGGATGTTGGAGATGGAGAAAGGTCCAGAAGGTTTGGAGTCGTGGTGCACATATGTTTGCTTTCTACAGATGTAATTTAAAAAAAATTTTCAGCATTTTGTAAAGAAGGTCATTTGAATACCAGAAGAATAGGAAAGACATAATCTTAGAATAAAGCCTTTAAATTGGATAAATTTAGCTTTATAAAATATTCAAACAAGTTCTTTCTTTCCATCCCCCCGAGGTCCTACAAATGCAGGTATTGTTTTATAGACCAGCTTTGGGAATCACTGGTCTGTTGTATTAAGCGAGTATCCTTTGATTTTGATACTGTTGATAGATGAGCAGCCTATCCCTAAACTCACAATACAATTAGGATTAGAGTCTAAATATGATAAACAAACGAAAAATTAAGGCAGGCCATGTGTCATTTCCAGCTCAGAAGTACTTCAGTTACAAAAGAGAAAGACAAAAGAGAGGTGCCATATGCGTCCAAAGGACACATGGTACACGTGTAATCATAGTAAAGCTCAATGTTCATCTAGTTACTAACTTCTTTGCTGATGAGCTCCATGAAATTGTTTAAAAAGGTTTTTTTGGTTTTGAAGTCGCCAAGCTCAAAAGTTTTCTTTGGCAAATCAGTTTGCCTTGTCCTTAGGGATAGATACAGTTTATGTTTGTGTGTATAAACATACACCATCAGTGTCCCCACCATCAGTGCTAAGGCCAAGCGCACTATAAAGTGTTTGATGAAAGCAACTTGGGTGGCAGGAGGCAGGGAGGAGGTGCCGTGGGCCGGAGGCAGAGCTGGTCTGAGAGCCTGGTGGACCCAGAGGCTGGCGGGTGCGTATGTGGATCTTCCATTGAATTAAACAGAGCACTGAGATGCTCTGAGTGAGTATCAAGTTGTCACCAATTAGCTTCAGAAGAGTGTAAGCGATCTTTTATAAAGTTTCTTCTTTGAGTGATACTTGGAAAATATTTTGTACAGTTTGATAGTACAGAGTAATTTGATTATTCAAAGATATCAAATGTCCATTGTAAGATTCTGTTGCTATTTTTAAAGAAATATTATGAAGGCACAGCACCCATACACAGTGGTTACGGTGCCAGCCACATACACCGAGGGTGGTGGGTTCGAGCCCAGCCTTGGCCTGCTAAACAACTGCAAAAAAAAAAAAATAGCCAGGCATTGTGGCGGGCGCCTGTAGTCCCAGCTACGTGGGAAGCTGAGATAAGAGAATCACTTAAACCCAAGAGTTTGAGGTTGCTGTGAGCTGTGATGCTATGGCACTCTACTGAGGGTGACATAGTGAGACTGTCTCAAAAAAAAAAAAAAAAGAAATATTATTGAAAGGTGGATTAACTTTTGAAAAATCATTCCCAACTAATTTTATGGGACTTAATGTCTTTATACTAAGAAGAGAATCTTAACATGCATGGTTACTTCTCAGTGTTTCCCACCTGCTTTTGGTGTTAGGGATTAGTGTTGCATTTTAGTTACCTGATGCATCTGTGGTTTTGACATGATTATCTTACCCTGAGGGATGGAGAGAATTGGTGAAAAGTTCACTGCTGCACTGCGAATTAAGTTATGTCTTGGCACAGAGTTTTGGCATTCAAACACGGCGTTAGCTCACCTTGCCTGCAGTTTGGGAATGTTCTGAGAGTGCTACCATACGCTGCAGGATTCTCCATAAACTTGGACTGGTATAGAAAGTGATGTTTATTGTATCCTGTTCTTAAATATCTTGCCAAGTTACTGTCATCATACTCTTCATTGACAGAAAATTAGTTAGGCAAAAACCATCATGGCAGAGGTGATGAAATTTATGAGGAAGTATGTGTAAGGAAAGGTTCGAAGTGTTGATTGTGGGTATCAGCTCTGGCTGGAAACAAAGAACTCTTGGCTTACGGTGGAACGTTCTGTTACTCGTTCCTCTTCAGTCTCGGCACTTGTATGTGGAAATACTGAGATGAATGTTTGCCTTGCATGTGAGGGTTTTGAGTGACATGCTAAGATCTATTCTAGTTAGTGTAAGCAGGAAGTGATTTATTAAGGGTGATGGCTAGTTCAGCAAATCGTCGTGAGGGCTGACAGAAGAGATCATAAGACTCACTTTCTGGGAATCACTGCCACTTCTTCACGGGGGACCTGGCCCACCGGGGAGCTCCTTCCTCTGTGCAGTCAGGACAATCCAGTCTGCACGCCAGAGCAGAGAGGACACTGCACACCTTGCCAGCCCACTCCTCTGCCCGTGTAGCTCAGTTCCGAAGGAGTCTCATGCAGTGTGTCTGGCTGGCAGAACCTGATGCACGTGTCTGCCTGTACTATAGGGCAAGGAAGGCAGGAAAACTCCTCCTACTCCCAGTTTATTTATTAGCTTGCTTTTGAACTTTACAAAGTAAGGAACTGGGGTGAGAGTGGAACAAAGGTGATTTTGGGCTCTATGGATAATGGATGCTCGTTATAGCATGTATATAAAATATTATAATGGTAATTGTAATATTATGAGCAATTTAATAATAATAATTTAAGATCATAAGTGAAACTTTTAAGGGACTCTACTCTATATATATATATATATATATATATATATATATATATATATTTTTTTTTTTTTTTTTTTTTTTTTTTTGGAGACAGAGTCTCAAGCTGTTTCCCTGGGTAGAGTGCTGTGGTGTCATAGCTTGCAGCAACCTCCAACTCTTGGGCTCAAGCAATCCTCTTGCCTCAGTTTTTCTA
Organism: Perodicticus potto; assembly: GCA_963574655.1. Classification (NCBI taxonomy): domain Eukaryota; kingdom Metazoa; phylum Chordata; class Mammalia; order Primates; family Lorisidae; genus Perodicticus; species Perodicticus potto. The sequence goes on along the minus strand of CAUYRH010029171.1, from coordinate 3,847 downwards.
TTTCTTTTTTCTTTTTTCAGTAGAGACAGGGTCTTGCTCTTGCTCAGGTTGGTTGCGAATTTATGAGCCCAAGCAGTCCTCCCACCTCGGCCTCCCAGAGTGCTAGGATTATAGGCGTGAGCCACCATGACCGGCCAGGAATCTGCTATTTAAAAACCTACTTTTTATTGGGTTATTCATGTATACAAAGAAAGTTCAAAATTCCGGCAGTTTCATGGTTGTGTTACTTTAGAATTCTATTTATGTAGCAAGAGTATGTGAATGGTAAAGACAAAGACGAGGAATTTTGGGTTCTTTTATCATTGGTGAATACCACGGCAAGTCAAGACTCATTTTTGTGAGTTTATTCTTTTGATCATAGAAAGAGTTGAGCCTTTATGAATGGGTCAGTGTAAATCCATGTAGAAGAATAAGTTAATGTGAATCTGTAATAATGGGTTAGCAAAATTACAAAGCATAACATTATTATGACTTTTTTTTTGAGATAGTGTCTTACTCTGTCACCCAGACTGGTGTGCAGTGGCGCCATGATATCTCACTGCAGCCTCAAACTCTTGGGCTCTTGATCCTCCTGCCTTGGGCTCCCAGGTGCTGTTATTACACAAGTGAGCCACCACAGCTGGCTTACATTGTTATCATTTTTAATATATAGCTTCTTATCTAAAGTTTCTTCTCTGAAATAGACTGGGCCCTCTTAGGGACTTATAAATCCTGGGGTCCAGTATCCTGATTTTATAGTTCCGGAAGCCAAAGCCGGGGGAAGAAATGATTTGCTCAAGATTATATAGCTGGTTGGTGATAAGGCCTCTTGATTTCACTGCCTAGTCTTTGCCCACTAAACACTCAGGAAAGCAGAGGCTTTTCCACCTTGGAAGAAGCTTCGGTGCCTCCTGGATTCCCCATCCTGAGATCTGAGTCCTGACGTGGTAGTGCTGTTGTTGGTTGGATGACACTGGTACCCTTATGAGTCCAGGGAACACATGGCCATTCGTTCTTGAGTTTTGAGGAAAATGGATTGCAGAAGTAAGAATTTTATTCAAAACAGTACTCGGGGAAAACAGACTGAGTGTGCCCAATTGAAGATGTGAGTTGCACTTGGTAAAATAAGCTGCAAAAATGAAGAATGTTTATACACAGCTCTCTTCTATATTTACTCTTCTGGGTTGTTCATAAATTTGCTCATAGACAAGTCTTTTGCTGAAGCATTTGCCATCACATGCATAGTCAGTATGAGTTCAGGACTGTGGGGAAGCTGTGATCTGGCTCCTTCCTCATCTCCACATCTTCACTCAGGGGCTGCCTTTGCAGTGAGCCTTCTGCTGACCAGTTTCTGTGTCAGACTGCAGCCCAGCTGACCTCCATTTATTTCTGAATCCCCTTATCTTGCCAGCTGTCCTTTTTCTTTTTTAATAAGCACATATCTCCTCTAACTTTATCTTTACATCTCCTCCTCATAATTTATCTGTTATGTTTACTATTTATTGTGTCTCCCCCATTAGAGCACGTGTTCCACGAAGCAGAGACTTGTGGTAGTTTGTGAATTTCCAGCATGAAGAATAAAGAGTGCCTGTCAACATGGTAGATATGTGTTGAATGGATGAACTTGGCAAACGCGGCTGTTTTCCGTCCCGGCGAGTCAAATAGCAGATTTTCAGTCTTAGTGGTCATTTTTCACTGACTTATTAGGGATGACAAAACCATCAGCTAGTATGGAAAGAAAGTAAGTTTGGTGTATGAATTGTGTTATATACTGTTTTCTGGAATAAACGGAGGAACTTGTATGGCAATAAACAAGGAACTTGGATTCAGATAAAAAAATCATTAAATTATGCAGATGTGATCAGTGCACTAATTCTTTAGATATTAAAATCTAGAGTCCTATATGATAAGAATGCATACAGAGATTCTCAAATATAGACTTGGCCATGGAGCTGGTCTTAAACATGACTGGCTAAGAAGTTTTCATTGTCAATACGTGGCAGAAACGTTGGGCTTCAGTGCAGAGTACCCGAGAAATTAGGATCTTCCCTCTTGGCAAGATGGCGATACATTTCTATTAATCTAAGCTTTTTGGAAAAGCTACAACATGAGACAAAGAGATAAGTTTAATGAAGATGAAGTCCATAATGCTTTAAAATTTTCTTTTGGTCAACTTGGTGGTAGTCTCCTATTGAGGGCATAAGATAGTTTATAAATGTTCATTTTTATTATTTAAAGATACTTTCTAGAGATTTAGAATTCAAGGGAAATAAAGATGATAGATAATATCTTCAGAAGATGTTAAGAAACCTAGAAAATGCTTGCTAAGTCCAAAGCTTAATTGACTTGTCCAGTATCACATAGCTAGTTGATGGCAGGGTTGAGACTAATTTTTTTCATAGATTTTCGCTTAAGTACCTGTAATAGGAGAGAAGCATACAAGCCTCTTTTTGGATATAATCCAGGGAGTGATTATGCGTTTATTTCAAGATCTGTGTTTTATCTTAAAAATTTCAGTAAGTTGGGTGGCGCCTGTTGCTCAGTGGGTAGAGCGCCAGCCCCATATACTGAGGGTGGCGGGTTCAGACCTGGCGCTGGCCAAACTGCAATGGAAAAATAGCTGGGCGTTGTGGCAGGCGCCTGTAGTCCCAGCTACTGGGAGGCTGAGGCAAGAGAATTGCCTAAGCCCAGGAGTTGGAGGTTGCTGTGAGCTGTGATGTTATAGCACTCTATCAAGGGGGATAAAATGAGACTCTGCCTCTACAGAAAAAAAAAAAAATTGAGTAAGTCATTTAGCTATTTCATTCTATAAAAATTATTTGTCTTTTTTTTTTAAATGTATATAAGCATGTATATTTCTTTAGTTTTGCAAAAATGTGCTTTCTTGAGGAATTATCTTTTAGGACTTGAGAACATGAACAGAATTAAAAGTTATTTAAGGTTATTTTCGAAGGTTTTTTTTTTTTTTTTTTTTTTTTGTGAGACAGCGTCTCAAGCTGTCGCCCTGGGTAGAGTGCCATGGCACAATAGCTCACAGCAACCTCAAACTCTTGGGCTTAAGTGATTATCTGCCTCAGCCTCCTAAGTAGCTGCGACTATAGGCGCCTGCCACAGTGCCTGGCTATTTTTTGGTTGCAGTTGTTACTGTTGCTCAGCAGACCCGGGCTGGATTGGAACCTGCCACCCTAGGTGTAGGTGGCAGGTGCTCTAGCCGACTGAGCCATGGACAACGCCTATTTTAGAAGTTTTAATACCACTTAAAAAATAAAAAGTTTTAAAGAAAACTACAATGGAGAAACATATCTACCTGATCTGTTCTAGAGTTAAATATGCTATATTAGAGGAAATTAGTTATAGTGCAGTGAACATACCTTTTTTTAGAAAATACTTTAAAACCTCAACCTGAGAGGAAAGGGTTTCTATTTTTGTCATTTCATTCTTTCATTCTGTGTAAGGGTAGGAAGGCATAATATTTTGTATCTTTCTGCTAGATGTACTGGTTTTAAAGTGACAAGTTTTAGGAAGGAGAGAAATGGTTTGTATATGCAGTTGGTGTATACTTTTTTCCTGGGGATAAAATTAGACCATATTTGTGTGGAGAAAGCCAAGCCCATTGGACCCCTCCTTTGTCCTTAACTGAGGATGTGCTAAAGGGTTTTACTTCTTAATCTTTTATGTAAGTTGTTCTTTTGCAATACAGAGTTCAATGAGATATTTACCATGCAACTGATTTGTAACTTGATTTTAATATGCCCCAAAACTTAGTTTTCACAATTGATTAGAAAGCAAATGTAATATTAAGAGCACTCACTGAGCTAGCAGTCAGGAGGTTTTGACTTAATTTTATCTGTAAAATTAGAGTATTACA
>CAUYRH010029170.1:0-11291 GCA_963574655.1 Perodicticus potto | reverse complement strand
AGTGTGGAGTCTGAGTTGGACTCAGATGCCTGCTCTAGTAGAGGACTCCTGTCTGATTTCAGGTGGCAGTCCGCTTTGGACGCACACAAACACTTCAGAGGATGTATACTTTAAGCCACTATAAGGTGTTCAGATTGGCTTCAGCTGTCTTAAAAAAAATAAACAAACTCTAAGCAATTGAAGAGAGAAGGGAACACTTTTACACTACTGGTGAGACTGCAAACTACTATAAGCTTTTTGGAAGAAGTATGGAGAATCTTCAAAGAACTGAAATGAGACCTCCTATTTGATCCTGCAATCCTATTACTGGGCATCTACCCAGATGAAAAAAAAATCCTTTTATTATTAGGACATTTGCACTAGCCTGTTCATCGCAGCTCAATTTACAATTGCCAATATGTGGAAACAGCCTAAATACCCACCAACCAAGAAATGAATTAACAAGCTGTGGTATATGTATACCATGGAATATGATTCAGCCACTAAAAAAGATGGAGACTTTATGTCTTTCGTATTAACCTGGATGGAGTTGCAACACATTCTTCTTAGTAAAGCATCACGAGAACGAAGAAGCAAGAATCCAGTGCACTCAACTCAATTCTAATACGAAGGCAGTAGATGAGCTAATACAATTGGGGTAAAGGAATGAGAGGGGAGAGGTGAAGGAGGGGGATTGGGACTCACCTGTTGGGGGTGGGACACAATTATAAGAGGGACTTTTTCTAACAAATGCAATCAGTGTAACCTAATTCTTTGTACCCTCAATGAATCCCAGACAATTAAAAAAAACAAAACTGGAAGATCAGGAGGCCTGTTTCCTGAAGACAAAGGGACTTGTGCCCAGACTAATATCCTCAACACAGTACCTTGCTACTCTGTAGATGACCCTGTGCTGGCTGAGGCAGTGTTTTTGTAGATCTCCCTCCGGGAGGGTGAAGAAGGACATCTTGGTAATAGTGTGTGTACTCAGTGTGAATCTGACATAACAACCATCTAGTTGGGTTTCTATGAACCTTGAAGTTACCTTTTTTTTTTTTGGCATCAGAAAAACATTGTCAGATGCAACCTGTGGTGAAAATTCTGTATCTCAGATCAATTAAATCTTGATATATCTGACTCAATAGATACAATGCAGTTTTTAAAATGGACAAGGGAATACTTAGAAGGAAGGACACAAAAATATGTCAGTGATTTATTATTTAGTGGGGAAGAAGCCAATTACAGGGTAGAATGTATAATATTGTTATCATTATTTATACAAGGTTTGAATAATAACTGCTTTGGGAAATGGACTTACCTGGAGAGGGTACCAGAGCAGGGAACTTTTGTTTTCAGCTTTATGTTACTTCTGTGCTTTTAAATTTATTTTAAGCTGCTTTTCCACTATAATAAAAGACACACACACAAACTAGACAAATCAACAAAAACCTTTCCATTTCAGAAATCAGCAGATCTTGTCTTACATGGAAAAGAGTAATCATAGGTGAAGTGTAGGACTGAGATACAGTGCTCACAGTGAAAGCATGGTTTGCTATGTGGGTTACACATCAGATCCTGCAGTCCCGCTACCCCGGCTCTGTTAGAGCTAAAAGAGCCCTGGTGTGTGTGTTGTACTTGACAACTGTGGGCTATGTGCTGTGTGCAAATGGGTAGTTAGCACAGGAAGGGGGAAAGCCCAGGGCAGAGAGCCCCAGGTGATGGGCCCATCATGAGATCCAGTTCGCTCTGCTCTGTGTCACAGCTTAGCCTTCTGCTGCGGCCTCTATCATGCCTGCTCTCATGGAAATTGAGGTGTGTGGTCAGCAAACAAAGGAGACAGAGGAGGGGGCAAATCCAATGCCACCACACTGGAAATAGCGCGCAGTCTAACAAAGAGGGCGTGCTTTTTAGTTCATGCTATCGTGTGATATATCCTGGTTTCTCGGAAAGAACTCACAGGGTCAATCTGCCATTCTATGAAGACTGATAGTGGGTCGGAGTCCACAATTGGCTCAATGCCCATAGCACAGTGGTTATGGCGCCAGCCACATACATCGAGACTGGCGGATTCAAACCTGGTCCGGGCCAGGTAAACAACAATGACAACTGCAACAACAACAACAAAAAAAGTAGCTGGGCATTGTGGCGGGCGACTGAAGTCCCAGCTACTTGGGAGGCTGAGGCAAGAGAATCGTTTAAGCCCAAGAGTTTGAGGTTGCTGTGAGCTATGATGCCACAGAACTCTACCAAGGGTGACATAGTGAGACTGTCTCAAGGAAAAAAGAAAAGATATTCCTCAATTAAACAGATTTCTATTCCTTTGCTCACTTTTCCACATGCCACATACCAAGAAGCCTTTTGATAATAATAATGACCTAGCTGATTTGTGTATGCTGGTCCCTGTCCAGCGTGATCATGTATAAGGATTTAATCCTTATTATATCTCTCTAGAGAGGTTGTCAGCCTCATTTTACTGATGAGGAAACTGATCCTGATGAGATGGGTTGGAGTTAATAATTGGCTAAGGTCACTCCCCTGTTCATTCAGACCCAGCAGTCTGGTTCTAGAGTCCATCCTCTTAACCCACTCACTGCTCTGTGAGTTGTATTTAACTTAAATGCTAGTTTTGAGCCAGGACCTCATGAAGCATGTATAACTTACATCTCTCTTGACCTAGTAAAACACTGTGGTCCCAAGGAAAAACTTTTTTTTCTAGTGTGGCAGTCAGTGTGTTAAATGTCATTATCCTACCTCTCAGATGAGTTGGCGAGACTTGGGTTTCTCATTGGAATGTAAAAGAGACAGAACTGGTTTAATTGCATAGCAAATCACATGACCCCTATGTGTTGCAGAGGAAAACCAGCGTGTGCTCGTGACGCACCCTGACAGGGCTAGGCTGCTGCCTGCCCTCTTGGCCTGCAGAGTCCCAGCTGTCGAGCAACAGAGCCTGGCCCTGCTGCTGCAGCTGGCCCAGACCGAGGACGGACGGAGCCTGATCACCAGCCACCTTGACCTGACCAGGTAAGGCCCTCTTCCTTGCGGCATGGCAGGTGGTCACCTGATAAGTTCAGCCTTGCCTATACCTCCCCCACCACCGTGTCTTTGGTGTATGAGTTGAAGAAGAATCAGTGACAAAAGGAGCCTTTGACAGGAGCACTCCTTCATGAGGACCTCTAGCACAGTCTCCTGTCTGCAGTTGCTACCATGGACAGCCTCATTGCTCCTGGACAGCTGGCTGGTTTCTGCCCCACAGCTGCTGTAGCGGGGCACGTGGCAGCCCTTCCATGGCCAGATCTGGAACCCATCCTGCAGGTGCTCGCTCGCTTCTGCCCCCTTGGCCCCAGTCCTGGCTCTACCCGTCCCTGCCCTTCCTTCTCTTTCATGCTTGCCTCATTCTGTATGTCTTGAAACCTTTCTCGGACAAGGTAGAACGCAGATAAATAAACCTTAGATGCTGTCACATGGAGGTCTTTCTGAAGTTTAAGGCTATAGGAATAGAATATGCCTCTCTCCTAATGGGTCTTTCTAAAAAGATTACCCAACCACAGTGATTCTGCCTGTTGCTTTATAGTTTATTCCTTTTTTTTTATTTATGATTTCCTTGTAATATTGATTAGTTTATTTTATTACTTTTTCAATTGATTTACATTCAGTTTATTAGTCTGAATATGTGAAATTGCCACATTTTAGAGCAAAAATGTTGCATGTGAGCCATTTCATGTGGTTCAACCTAATAGAAATAGAGGCAGTTATCATAGCCTGCTCTGTGGATGTCTCATACATCATCTGAAAACAGGAGTCAGCCTTCTGATTTTTTTCACTATTATCTTGTTTTATCTCCCCTCATCCTGCAAAGTGGGCAAGGTAAACATTATTACCCCGTTTCACAGACATGGCAGGATAATCTGCAGAAAGGAGCCAAGGAAACCTCACCCATCGGGCTCCCAGGTATCATTCCTGGGGCCCGGCTCCTACTCTGTGTTCTCAGTAAGAAAAGAAGCCAGTCTGCTGCCCTGTCAGAACCGTCCTAGACCCAGCCGAGCCCTCTGTGCCTGCCCCATTGCTGAGGAGGTCCCCTGTGTGCTGACGACAGGGTGGCCAACAGGCCCTGGCCGGGGCTCTCTCCCTACCAGCCCACCAAAGGCCCTGGCAACCCCCAGAAGCTCAGCTCACGCAGGCAGATGGTTGGAATTCTCTACAAGTACATTTTACATTTCAGATGACTCTGTAGTCATTTCCTCAGTACCTTCTTCATGTTGTTTTTTAATTTGGTTTTATCTTTTTGACGAAATGTAGCCGTAACTATCGTAATCTTTCCCCATGCAAACTGTCTTCGGATTACTTGAGTTTCAGGGTGAATTTTCACAGGGCCTTTGAGAGTGGTGACTGCGATCCCCTCGTGCAGTTCTCCTGCTTGCTCTCTGCAGACAGAGGGGCTGCGGCTGATTGCCCGTGTGCCCACTGGTCTTGTTGATGCCTGTCTCTAGTTACACTGGAAGGAGTGGGGCTTCTCTGTGATGGAGTGAGGTGGTCTGGAGCAGGACAGGGCTGCACACAGTCCACCACTGTCACACAGGCACATATACCACACGCCTCCCAAAATGTGTTTCCTCATAGGAGAGGTGGCAGGGATGAACGTGTGCTGCCAGGAACCAACCAAGGGCCGGTATCACTTTGTACAAAGTGCTGGCTTTTTGGAGTCAAGCAGTCCTGAGCTGAAATCCTTTGCATGTCTCTTTCTGCTCATGTGACCCAGGAAAGTGACTCAGTGTTGATGGACTCAGGGACCGTGTCTGCAGTTACAGCTTATGTTGACACTCAAAGGGGGTGATGTGTCTATGTCAGTTAAAAATGTTTTCTGCTGCACTGTACAGAATACTTGAGCAAAAGGAGCTTAGGCCAAATACAACCTATATTGTTTTCCTCACGTTGAGACTAAAAATAGCAACTGTTGGTGCAGTGCCTTCAAGACCTCAAGGTCAAAGTCTCTGTCCTGGCCTTGACCTTTCCCTCCTGATCACACCTTCTCCCTTGCCACAACGCCAAGCCTCACATCCCTCCTTTAAAAAGGTTAATACCAGCCGGATTTGTCCCTTTTATTCAGAAAAGCTACAATTTATTTCTCTGTGAACAGAATTGTCATTGGTCCAATTCTGGCAGGAAAAATGGCCCCAGCTTCTAGGGCTGTGCAGAATAAGGGAGTGCGGAGTATCTGTGGAGTTAGCCAGCAAACAGTGTCCGCCACAGTGGAAAAGAAAGCCTCTGGTATCCCTTAAACAGAAGGGACAGTACATTTATTGGTTACATGAGAGCATTTTCTGGTCTGTAGTCCACCCACAGGGACAGCTGCTATAAGCAGAACAGAAAATTTGACCCCGTAGAGGAGGGATCAAAACACGCAGAAAGGGCCACACTGTCCTCTAGGTTGTGAGTGCAGTTAGCATGTGCTTTTTGTCACATGGTGAGGGAGCCAGGTTGCTCACGTCTCCTAGAACTAAACTGAGATGATCTTAAACTGCGTAGCATCTGTGCTACTCAGGTTCAATACCATTCATTTTTAAAACCAAAGAAGACAGATTTAATTGATTAGATCTAAACTAAACGTAAAACAAAACAAGTTTCTGAAAGCAGGAATGCTGGAATGCGCCCCCAGGAAGTTAGGGACTTGCAGAAGCCTGGAGTTACCCAGGACCTTAGAAATGATCTAGGCCAACCCAGCCCCAGGACACAGACAGCCTCCGGGTCTCCTGGTGCACCCTGCGGTGGTGCCCTCTGGGGGATGCTCAGCATTTTCTTCATTTTTGTCTTCATTTGATTTGCGGTGGACACTAAAAGCCGTGATAGACTAGGGGCCTTTCGCCAGCTGGTAAGAGGATGTGGATCTCACCTCCCATCACAGTTCATTCCATTCCGGGATAGTGCTCATTGGTATAAATTATCTGTTTACACTGAACACAAACTGCCATACTGTTCCGCACAATTCTGCCTCCCCACCTTGAGGCTCACGTCCCAGCTATTAAAGGCATACTGAATGCATCCCATCCCCGTCTTTTCCTCCTGGTTCCCTCAATCATTCCTGGGGTGGTTTGGCTTCCAGAGCACCCCTAAAATACACTGCTAAATAGATCCAGTACATGAAGGCAGGTGTCTGGAGTCCTGTGGGCTCTGCTCTGTCTCCCACTGGCCGCCTATGGCGACTGGTCCTGTCGATCGCTCTTCTTGAAACTGTCTGTGCCTGGCAGAGCATCATCCTTCCTGACCTTCCTCCTACCTCCTGAATTTTTTTCCTTGGTTTCCTTAACAAGCCCCCCTATGCTGTCACCCTTACAAGGCAGGGACCCCAGAACCCTACTCTTGGCCCTCTTCTATTCCATGGCATTCATCAAGAGACAGAGAGTCTGTGTCCCTCTCTCGAGAGCTAGATGAAAACACCCTTCTGCCACTGGACTTGTCCATCTTGACATCCACAGGCATCATCACTTAATAAATCAAAATGCAGAACTTCAAAACCAGTCCCTCTGCCTCGATTTCCTGTCATCATGGATGGCGTCTCCACCCTTGCAGTTGCTGAACCAGGATCCTGGAAGCGGCCTGGCTCGCTCCCTCCCCTCGTCCTTCACACATGCTTCCTCCTGAGCATCTTCTGGATCCTTCCCTTCCAGTTCCCCTCTCGCGTCTCTAGTCATTTCTTCTAGATTCCTCTCTTTGACTGCGCCTCTTACTCTGCAGCGCCGCTCTGTGACCCCTCATCCGTGTTGTCTGGACGGCCACAGCTCCCCCTGCTTGGAGACCTGCCTCCTGTGCTGCCCACCCAGTGCAGCCTCCACCGTAATGCCAAACCGAGTTTTCTGAAATGTGCTTCCTACTTAAAATACAGATATGACTCTATTGCTTGTAAGATTAGTTCTCCAACCGAGAAGTCTCACATCTAGGACACAAGTGGGGACTTTGGTAAAATCCAGCCTCCTGGAGCCTCCTCCCCCTCAGAGACAGAGAGAGGTCAGGAACCAGCACCTCCCCGACGTCTAGGCAAGTCACCTTCCAGTCAAGACATTACCTCATTTCATCCCTGTGGCCCCAGAACCTTCCATGGTATCTGGTACAGTCAGTGCTCGGCAGTGTTGTTAACTGAATGAATGAAAGAGTGAATGAATGCTAACACTGTGCTTTCAAAGGATGCTGAAATGTCTTCCTTACTCAAGGCCTTTTTTCCTCTATCCCCCACACCCACAACCAGGTAGACGCTGTGGCCTGCTCATGTTTGTCTGCCTCCAGTTGATCACCTGTCATAGTTTATCTTCCTTATTTATTTACACATGTGCCACTGTAGACCAGGAGCTCAGTACTGAGCACAGTATTTAGCTTCTAGATGCTCAGTATGAGTCTGCTGCACGAACAGATTACTTTGGTTCTTCTGGTGCCAGTAAGTCCATTAGCATAGCCTGAGATTGCATTAGCTTTCAGGGTGTCTGTTCCAGTAAGTTTGCTTATATTGTATTTATAATTACCTAAAAACCCTTAAGTCTTTTTCATACAAATCAGTCATAAACCAGATTTCCCAATTCTGTTACACAGAATTTCCAGCTCTTAAGTGGAGGACTTTGAGTTTAAACCTATTAAATTTCATCTAATATATTCAGCAGGCTGTCAAAATCTTGTTAAATCTTTATTCCATCACCCACCTTATTAGGGGGCCCTCCCACTTCAGTCATCAGCAGATTAGTAAGCATGCCATTTAGATGTCATCTAAGTTAATGAACTTGCCTGAGCCAGAGTCACACGGCAGAGGCACAGAGACTCCTTCCAAGCTGCTGTCCAATAATCAATAAGGTTTGGTTAAAGGCATTCAACCCCCTGGGGATTCCCATTAAGTGGGGGGCCTGACCCCGTAGGGGAATGTCTGTCCCTGGGTGGGCAAGGAGCTACATTTCCTAGCAGGGCATGGCGAGGCCACCCTTTCCACCTGTTTCACCAGGATACCGATTCCTTCCTGGCTTCCTGGCAAGGTCACTGTGCCGGGGAGTTATCCCTTGGAGAAAAGCCCACTCTGAGGTTTCTATGGGTTTTTGCAGATTGTTGGAAGCCCTGCTGTCATTTCTTGATTTCTCGGACAAGAGGGCCAATACCGCCATGGCACTGCTCACAGACTTAGCTCTGGAAAAAAGGTAACTTTTTATTGCCAAAAATTGACATTTCTTCCCCAGCCTCTGTTGAACCCCCTGCTCCATAAAGATGTGCAGTATCCAGGGAGGCCAGGCCAGGTCTCTGACGGAGCATCACAGGATCCACTGAGGAGGAGTCTGACGCCTTCAGGGCACTGTGGGCACCTGCTCGCCCATTCCAGCCGCTCTGGGGAGAGTCTGGCCCAGGCCTCCCAGTCTGCGGGCAGTAGCACAGTTAAAGCAGTGCCGCTCACCAGGATTGAGCCTGCCGTGTCTTGGGAAGCTTCTCCTCATTCGTGTCTGGCATGTCGTGCACCTGCCCGGCTGATCTGCACTGAGCGAGTGTGTGTGAGCAAGTGAGAGTGGATAGGAAAGGGCAGCCCTTCCTGGGTTGCCAGTGACATTATTAGAAATGACCTCTTTTCACCCGCATTATTTTGTTTGTTTTTTGCTTAGCTGCTGAGCATGAGAGTAAAATTCTTAGTTTTCATAATTCTTCAAGTTTGGGTATTTTATTTTTTTTGCTGAGCTCTTTTTTAAATTCCTCACAAACTTTAGAGTGTCTTGCTTGGAAATGGTCATGTGATGAGGGAGGTACTTATGCTCACAGACAGCCCAGCCAGCTGGCAGGGCCGGGAGTGTGGACTGGTTGCTCTGGCAGGTGGAGATGTGCACGTGTCTGGGCCCTCCTCGTGGCTGTGAGGGGTAAGCAGACTGGCAGCATTTGTGCCATCTGTGTCGTGCACGCTCAGCATATAGACTCAGAGCCAGGGGAGTGGGGGCGGGCGCTAAGTCAGCTTGGGAGAAGCCTAGAAATTCCAGCAACTTTTGCTTAAGAGAGCTGCTCTCTGAGATCTGTTGTTTAACATCAAAGGCAATTCTCCAGAACTAGAGAAATGAAAGCCACATTGCATACCCAGTAACTTGCTTTTCTTTTCTTTTTTTGGTTCACACTGAATTGTCCCTATACGCTGTAAATGACAGGGGCCCAGAGTTTGTAGCTGTCTGCTATGGCTGTGTATTTATGTTATAGTTTGTGCACTGCAGAAAAGAAATCCTAGCTGTTTTCTCAACAGATTCCAAGTCTGGTTCCAGGCCAGCCTTCCAGATATTCTCCCTGAACTCACAGGCGTGCTGGTGAGCAAACCCTCATTTTTACCCTCTGTAACAGACACTCTCAGAAGCCTGAGCAGAGCTGTTTGAACACAGTTTATAACCCAGGACAACTGTGTCTTCAGGTTGATTAATCATTTATTCACAGCTGGAATTTACACAATTCTCAGTTATTAAAACCAGTGCAGTCGGGACAGGTGGAGATGGCATCTGGATGGGGCTGGTTACAGGAGAAGAAAGACTGCACCTTAGGTGAAGGCAGAGAGAGTTTGTCAGTCTCCATCGGTCCCCCGCTGACACTAAGTCCTGTCCTCAGACCATGTGCAACTGTGTCAGCAGGAGCGGCCCAGCAGTTTGAGCTGAGAAGGCAGAGAATAGTAAAGGGATCCTCCTTGGAGAATATGTTGGGTCTGGACCGCTTCCTTGGTGAGCCATAGAAGTTTCAGGGGCCCTTAGCATAACCACACCCCAGTATTTCACAGTTGTGGAGCAGAAGCTCTGAAAGAGACAGGGACTTGCCAGGGCCTGCCCCTCTGTGCCTCCATCCTGTTGCCAGTGTGACCCAACTGATGACCCTGTCAAGACAGTAAGCTGTCTGTTTCATGGGCATTTTGGTGAGTGGGGAACGCCCCTAGAGATTACCATAGCATCATTTGCCTACTCTCTAAGGCGTCACATTCTCCTGATCCACTTTTAGAAGAGAGATCCCAAGGTCACCAACTTCTCAGCTCTTTGCCAGTGTGTGGCCATCATGGGAAACCTCAGCTCTGAGCCTGCCGCCCAAGCAGCCATGTCAGCCTGTGAAGAATTTGGGGACGCCTGCCTGGACCTCCTGGTGTGTTAGCTTTTCTCTTCAAACTTGGTCCTTTTGCCTATTGGGGGAAGTTGGCTGCTTCTTAATAATCTGGCTTTTCTAAAACTTCTGTTTCCAAGGGTACTGGGGCCAGCAGCTTATCCCTTCTATAACCACAGGTTTTATGGCCTGCTGGCTTTAAAGAGACTTCCAGATCAAGTCTCATTCATCCAGAGGAGATTTGAAGGATTTTCTGGGGGAGGTGACTTTGTCATCCGTTTCAGCAGCTCACTCTGCATTTTAAACTCGGGACCAGGCCAAGCCACAGTCCCATGCTAGACATACCAGAGATTTCCTCCAAGTCTCCTCTGACACTCGCAGACTGTTTTCTGATCTGCTGCCATCACTTAGGCTCATGACACTGGCAGTGTAGGGACTGTGCAGGGTACTCCAAGACCCTTTTCCAGGGAAGACAGGAGCAGAAAGAGCAGCAGGGCATTACTGATTACCTTGCTTTGTTTCCCAAGGCCAGGTGTGAAGAGGACGTGGACCTGTTCAGAGAGGTCATCTACAGCCTCCTGGGACTCATAATGAACTTGTGTCTGCAGCCCCCCTTTTTCTCTGAGGTGTGGCACTCTGGTCTCCCTTCCTACAGCCCTGGGCAACCTGGACACGCTCAGTTGGTAGAATGTTCTCATGTTCACAAAGAGACAAGAAGCACATGTACTCAACAACAGCAGTGGGGGTGGGGAGGCTGCGGGGCCAGTGAGTCACTTGGTCAGGTATTCATTCAGAAAACCGTCCAGGGTGTGCTGAGAGAGTGCTGGGTGCTGTGTTCACAGTGTCAAATAAGATGTGGCCCTGCTGTCAAGGTCTCACCCTGGACTCAGGGGAGACAGACAGGGAAGGAAGTCAGAGCAATGAAAGGTGTTGAGAGGGAGATCTGGACAGAGTGTGGTGGGATGGAGAGGAGGGGGTGGTCAGGACAGAGTGTGGTGGGATGGAGAGGATGGAGTGGTCAGGACAGGGTGGTGGGATGGAGAGGAAGGGGTGGTCAGGACAGGGTGGTGGGATGGAGAGGAGGGGGTGGTCAGGACAGGGTGGTGGGATGGAGAGGATGGAGTGGTCAGGACAGGGTGGTGGGATGGAGAGGAGGGGGTGGTCAGGACAGAGTGTGGTGGGATGGAGAGGATGGAGTGGTCAGGACAGGGTGGTGGGATGGAGCGGAGGGCGTGGTCAGGACA
>CAUYRH010029169.1:0-21494 GCA_963574655.1 Perodicticus potto | reverse complement strand
AACTGAGTTTGACAAAAACAGATCTTCACAAAGGAAAATTATCAAGTATGTATTTAAGTATAACAAGAGAAGAAGGACTTATAAAATGGAGAATTTTAAATTGCTATTGACTATATAAAAACAGTAATAATGCTGTTTTAAATTTTCAAATACATAATTAAAATACACTGTAATAATAGCATACCTTGGAAAGGTGCTAAATTGACTAAAAGTAAAATACTGAATAGTTCTTCAGTATTTTTTTTCTGGCTAAAATTTAAAGGTATTGGTTAACATATGGTTAAAGGTTCATTTTAGAATTTACAAGGTAACTTTCTAAAGTTATTTCTCTGGAAATAGCTATTCCAAAGAAGAGAAAAATTTGTTTTCATTATCTCTTACTATGTAACATATAACACCCAAATTTCAGGGTTTAAAATAGTACTACCCTATATCAGGACTATTATATTGAACTGTAGGTTCTAAACATCTTAGTAAGGCAAAGAATAAAAAATAAAATGTGTAAATATTGGTATTGGTATGGAGGAAACAAAGCTATCATTATGCATAAATAAAATGATTATACATATATATATATATATATATATATATATATATATATATAGCCAAAAGGTTCTATTTAATCAATTAGATATTTTATCAAGCTTGCTAGCTATATCAATAATATATAAAAGGAATTTCTCACAAAAGGAGCTAGATAAATTAAATTTACAAAGAAAGATTTACTTTAACATCAAAAGTATCAAATAGCTAGCTAGGAAAAGATCTAGCAAATTTCTGCAAAAGCTAAAATAGGCTAGGCATACTTTAAAAAGTGTAGGTGAAGGGCAGTGTTGCTTTGTGATGTTGAAATTCATAAAGCTACAGTAATTAAGAGAGAATGGCATCAGTTCAGGAATATATAAATAATTGAAAGAAACAGTTGGAAAACTAAAAAGCACACCCATACATATACAGATGCTTAATATCTTACAAAGTTGGGACTTCAGAGATGTCCCAAGAGATGACAATCTTTTAAAGAAATGATATTGATAAAATTAGGTATTTGTATAGATGGAAGAAGTTACAATGTGTCACCCATACACAAGAGAGAACTGTAAGAAGATTATAGGCCTGAACATTAAAAAAAATAAGTTTTTTGAAGATAATACAGGGGGGGGTATCTATATGATCTGGAGGCAGAAAATATCCCAAACAAGACATAAAAGCTATAGACCGTAAAAAAAAGAATTATTTATGATATTAAAAATGTGAAAAAAGATTTATCAAAGGATGTCATAGAGAAAGTAAAATGGCAAGTCCGAGAATAAAAATATTTATAATATATGTGTACATATCTGAAATATGTAAAGCAGTAAAATAAACCTATAAGCAAAAAACGAAAAAGAAAAGCAAACCTATAAAACAGAGAAAGAACTTGAACAGATCTTCATAAGAAAGCAAAGCCAAGTTAGACTGGCTAAATAATAAAAGAAAATCTGAAAATGCCAAATGCTTAGAATGTGGAGCAACTAGTAAACTCCTTCATTGCTAAGGGTAACACAAATTTGTCAAATCTATTGGGAGTCTGTCATTTTCCAGTGAAGTTGAAGATGCATATACATGTATTGCATGCCGCAGTAATTTTACTTCAGGAATTTATACCCTATAGAAATGTGCCCTAATAGGTATAATATATGAATAAGAAGAAGAAAGGAGAAGAAGAAAGGGGAGAGGGAGGAGAGGAAGTGGAAGTAAGAAGGGGAGGGGAACAGGGGGAGAAAAAAGGAGAGGGGATAGGGAATGGCAGGAATTTAATTTTTTACCTAAAAAAGAGAAACATAATTTTTATTAAGCTACAGAAGTCAGATCCCTCAATGTATGCATTATGTAATTTCATTTTTATGAAGGATAAAATTGAACTACATTATTTAAGGATAAATGCATAGGTGGTTATTCTGTTAAGACAAGGAGAAAGTAATTACTAGAAAAGTAGAGATTATGGTTCCCTCCCACACCCCAAGGCTTGTGATTAGGGAAGAGTGAAGTGTATGCTTCTGGGGAGCTGACAGTTGCTCATTTCTTTACCTAGTTGCTAGTTACATGTAATTTCACTTCATAATATTACATTAAATTGTACGTTTATATTTTGTCCACTTTTCTGTAATTGTATTTCATCGTTTAAAAGAGTTTTTAAAAGTGATTTAAAAGAGTGAATGATGAGTGCTAGTGACTGCAAGTGGCTGCAAAAGGGACTTTTCTTGTGTACTGGTAGAAATTTGCTTATGAAGATTGATGGAGCTGTACACTTGAGATTTGTGCACTTTCCGCAGGTATGCTTAAATAAAATGTTTTCAAGAAATAAATTAAAAAGGATAAAAGGAAACTAGGAGAAAACTGTTGGTGTAGACTGTTCCTTTGTAAATGGAAGTTTGAGTGAAAGTAAACCTTAAAGTAATAGCTAGAGGGTGGCACAAATTTTAGGAATTTTCATTTTATAGAAGAGAAAAGCATGTTTATAAGTGGTGGGGAAAGCATCAGCAGAGGGAACAGAGGGAAAATAGGAGAGAGGAGATAACCAATGGGCTAGTCTCCCCTTTAAAGGCAACGTGGGGAAGGAAGCAGGTATACAGAGGTGAAGACAGGGCTTAAACAACGAGATGGGAAGGGAAATCAGAACAGGGACCTTGGCAGGACTAAAGGAAAAGATGACTTTAGAAGCACAAAAGCAACGTCTTTAGATGTTTAGCCAGAGACTGCAAAAGAACATAATATCATTTACTTAGGAGATGCAGGAACTTAAAGAGGAGCATGAATGATTAGAAACTAACAGTGAAAAAATGGCAAAAGGAGAAGGACTAGGGAACTATTCAAGGCCTGTTGAGTGGTTGTGGTAGGCCCTGCAGCTCGAGGAGTCTATGCCTTTTGAGGTATATCTGCAGAGTTAAGCAGTTGTCTTCAACAATTTAGAGACAGGCATTGAGACCTTGAATGATCATAATATATTAAGCTTGAGAATCTCCAGGTAAAATTTGGCAGAGGATGGTGGAAAAGCGGGTGGAAGTAACTTCTGCTGAGAGAATGCCTAGATGTTACATACTGGCCCTGGTATGATATGGAAGGAAGCAGCCTGGGAATACTATAATTTAATGAGAAAACTAGTAAAACAGGTGGGCTCTAGGTCTGGGAAAGGTAGGAAAAATGGCAAATGGGCAAAAAGCAAGTAAGAGAATTGCCTTGATACTGGACCCCAAACCAACTAGCTCTCCTCTCAAGTTTGACCAAGGATTAAACACTTTTTAATTTTATTTTGAAATCTTCTAATTCTTATCTGTAATATAAAAGAATTCTAGAATTAAACAGAATACATATTTGTAATCATTTCAAATAGTATTTTTACATAGTGCCTTCTTTAAACATAAGCCTTTAGGATAGCATTTCACTGAGACTCTGCCCTATACATTAAATTTCATAGGGGGGAAGTAAATATGGCAAAAGAAAATACAATTAATATTCCAAAACTCCATTACATATTAACTTTGGGATCATTCTCTGTGTCAGCTGAGTTATGGTTTGACTTTGCACTAAAATGAATGTTTCCTGTGGGTTTTAACACGGCTGGAAGATTAGAACTCTGCAAAAAGTTCTTCCTAAATTGCTTATGGTAAGGAAAAGAAGGAAAGGGGTTGGGAGGGGAAAGCATTGCGAGAGGGAGAGGGGAAGAGAGAGGGGAGGGGAGGGGAGGAGAGGGGGAAGGAGGGAAGGGAATGGAAGGGGACCATTCTGATTAAGGTTGAACCTATTTCTGTCTACTTTGTCTGTGAGTCTCTTCTTAGGAAATGCAGTTGCCTGAAGGCTTGGTTAAAAGTAATAATTCCTGCCCTGGCTTGGTGCCTGTGGCTCCAATGGCTAAGGTGCCAGCCACATACACCTGAGCTGGCAGGTTCGAATCCAGCCCAGGCCCGCCAAACAACAATGATGGCTGCAACCAAAAAAAAACATAGCCTGGCATTGTGGTGGGTGCCTGTAGTCCCAGCTACTTGGGAGGCAGAGGCAGGAGAATCACTTGAGCCCAGGAGTTTGAGGTTGCTGTGAGCTGTGATGCCCTGGCACTCTACCTAGGGCCACAGCTTGAGACTCTGTCTCAAAAAAAAAAAAAAAAAAGTAATTCCTGCCCCTGACTTTAGGACTCCAGTTCGTAGAGCTACAGTTGCTGTTTCTCATCAACACACAGTTATGCCACAGTACTACCATGTTGAATAGAAAAAGGTGTCACCACACTCAAATTAGGAAGAGCAATCAGTCTTGCAACCAGGACTTTTTTTTTTTTAATTTATGTATTTATTTTTATTTCAGGTTAATGTGAGAGTACAAACAACTAGGTTACAATATTTGCATTTGTTAGGTAGAGTCTTTCTTGTAGTTGTGTCCTGCGCCCCAAAGGTGTGCCATATAGTCATATACCCTTACGCTGTGCACATTAAGTGGGAGCAAATCAATCCCCCTCACTCCTCCCCTTGCTCCATGTGTTGTTCGTCCTTCTTCCACCTTGAATTGAAATGAGTTTTTCTCTTGTGTGGGCATGTATTAGATCGTCTACTGGCTTCATATTATTATTGAGTATATTGGATACTTCATTTTCCATTCTTGTGATACTTTTCTAAGAAGAATGCATTTCGACTCCATCCAGGTTAATACAAAAGATGTAAAGTCTCCTTATTTTTATGACTGAATAGTATTCCCTGGTATACATCTACCACAGTTTGTTAATCCATTCCTAGGTTGATGGGCATTTATAGTTGTTTCCACATTTTGGCAATTGTACACTGAGCTGCAATAAACAATCTAGTGCATATGTCCTTATAATAAAATGATTCCTTTTTTCTTCTGGGTAGATGCCTAGTAATGGGATTGCAGGTTTAAATGGGAGGACCAATTTGAGTTCTTTAAGGATTCTCCATACTTCCTTCCAAAAAGGTTGTATTACTTTGCAACAGTGTAAACGTATTCCCTTCTACAAAGAGTTATCTTATAGGTGGGATCATATGAGAAGTCTAATTTGAATTCTTAGGATGTAATTATTGAGCAGTACTTAAGGTTTAGGAATAATGAAGGATGTGGAAACTTCCTAAGAAAAGTTTCTTGTCTTTAAGGAACTTTTGTGTTAGAGGAATAAGGCAAAACACGGACATTTAACAAATCCAGACATGTAAGATAAGGGCCAGAGGAAGAGGATAAAGAATTCAAAATAGACAGACTTGATTAGCAAAAGTTATATGGGAGACAAAGGATGTGACCTGAAAGATGAGGTTTTATGCAGAATTTCCACAGGTGAATACATTAAAGTATCAAGAGTTGTGTTCCCATTGTCTTTTATTTCTCAAAAGAGTTTTAAAAAGGTAATACTGCCACTTGAATATATATCTGCATTTAATCAACTCAAAACTATTCGTGCCAGGGAAAGGAATAACTCAAAAACAATTTACTTTACAATTGGAATATAATGTGTGAGATTATTTCTAGTCTATTTTTCCTCCTTATTTTGGTTTGGTCAGGACAATGTTCAAATAAGCTTGCATTCCCTGAGTACACATGAGAAAGTGCAGAGATGTGTGGGCTTAGCACTAGATGGTGGGGGAGAGCCCGTTGGGGATTAGAAAAAAATAAAACATGTTTCTGAATCAATTTTGTGTTGTCGTGGCTAAACACAAACAGCCTTAGAACATCTGTTATTTCCACATTTTAATTCCAAGTTGACATATTTTCACACATTCTTGCTTTTTGGTGCTTGGATAGATATTTTCTCTAATGTGATTTGTGTCCACTTGTAAAATAGTTAAGAATTCCCATCACATGGGGAATTTAGATTTTCCCGCATAGTTTGCCTCTTATTATGGGAAAACTGGTGAGGAGAGAGAAAAAGGAAAGGAGAGAGAAGCAAAGAACATCTATTAATTAAAAAGCAACAACATAAACAATAAAGCAAATTATTAAAGAAATTTCATAAAACCTTTCTTGAATTTCAATGGGATATGTAATTTGAATTTAAGGCCAACAATCTGGACGACAGCTGCCTGGATGCCTTCAAATCTATGTAAAATTTCAACTCTCCTCACCCTTTCGTACCTTTTCCTTTTCTCTTTAGCTTCTATCATTGTGAAACATACAACAAACTTTACTGATTTTTGTCTTGTTTATACTCAGTCCCCTCCACAAGCAGGTAAGCATCATGAGGTTTTTGTCTACAAGCCCAGAGAATTTTGTCTGTATCTCCACTGTCCAAAAAAGTGCTTTGTTGAATGACTTCTAATTTTTTTTTCTTTTTCTGAGACAAGAGTTTCACGTTGTCACCATTGGTGGAGTGTCATGACATCATAGCTCACTGCAACCTCAAACTCTTGGGATCAATCGATTCTCTTGCCTCAGTCTCCCGAGTAGCTGGGACTACAAGGCGCCTGCCTCAATGCCTGGGTATTTTTTTTTTTTTTTTTTTTTTTTTTTGGGTAGACAGTGTCTCACCTTATCGCCCTCAGTAGAGTGCCATGGAGTCACACATCACAGCAACCTCCAACTCCTGGGCTTAGGCAATTCTCTTGCCTCAGCCTCCCAAGTAACTGGGACTACAGGTGCCCACCACAACGCCCAGCTATTTTTCTGTTTTGCAGTTCTGCCCAGACAGGTTTTAAACTGGCCACCTTAGGTATATGGGGCCGGCGCCCTACCTGATGAGCCACAGGCGCCGCCCTGCCGGGCTATTCTTATAGACAGGATCTTGCTCTTGCTCAGGCTGGTCTCGAACCCTTGAGTTCAGGCAATCCACCCACCTCAGCCTCCCAGAGTGTTAGGATTAGAAGTCAACCATGCCCAGCTGACTTCTAAATTTTTGAGCTAATGGGTTTAGAGCATTTTCCCATAATCTCTGAGAAATATTTATATTAAATTTACCTTAAGTAGATTTTGCATTTCTACTATGAAGAGAAATTAGACTCAAATTTAAATTAGTACAATGTCTATTCATAAAATCAGGTTAAATGTAAAGAGGATAGATTATAATACTCAGTTTTTTAAATACTAAAAAGGGTGCCAAAAATGCATACACATTTTAATAAATAAAAAATAATCTGCATTAAATTTGTAACACTCAAGTCACATTTGACTTCTTCAATTACAAAAGGTTCTCAGTGTGACTTGTTCTCAGCTTTATTGATATGTACTGAATATTACAATTTTAATACAGTTTTTCTCTTGCTTAAAATGTGTATACATGTTTTGACACCCTTAGTATATGTCAACCATGAATATATTCAATAGAGTTATCTTAATAACTGAAATAACTACACTTTTTACTATTATCTTGAGAGCAAAATTAAGCTAGATCAATAAATACTCAAAAAAGACTAATTATTCACCAGTTGTACTGAGAAGAAAGTGCAAAGCATCATTTGAATTTAGTGGTGATCATTACAAATAACTTCAGCAGAACAACAACACAGAATAATATCTTTCACTATTTTGTAGTGGTTATTATCAGGTAGTATTTATGAATAATAGTGCCAAAGTTTCTCATAAATAATTATTTAGATATAGAAAAAATAGCTTTGATTAAGCAATTAAATAATATGATAAGCTACCAACAGAGGTTTCTCACATGCAGATAAAATGAGGTAATAGTTCTGTTCTGCATCCTGAACTGTTCAAAAAATACTTAAAATAAGTTTTAGGAAACATATTTTAGGCCAGGAGCAGTGGCTTACACCTATAATGCTAGCACTCTGGGAGGCCAAGGTAGGTAATCACCTGAGCTCAGGAGTTCAAGACCTGCCAGAGCAAGAGGGGACCCTGCCTCTACTCAAAATATAAAAATCTGACCAGGTGGTGTGGTGGGCACCTGTAGTCCCAGCTACTCAGGAGGCTGAGGCAAGAGAATGGCTTGAACCCAAGAGTTTGAGATTGCTGTGAGCTATGACATGATGGCACTCTACCCAGGGCAACTGAGTGAACTCTGTCTCAAATAAATAAATAAATAAATAAGAAATAAAAGAAAATAAAAAAAGGAAAAAGAAACATATTTTAAGTAGATCATTAAAAAACTATAGCATATATTGAGTTAAATAATTAGGATAATATAATGTCCAAAAATTATTTTTTATAAAAATAGTTAAGTAAAGTTTATTAATTAAAAATATTAATGAAACTATGAAAGAATTTCATTTTTTCCAATTATTCTAGAGTCTAAAAATAATAAATAAGTTGAAATTATACAAAATTAGATTTAAGTAAACAGAATTAGATTTAAGGTTAAGCATTTTAACAAAAAAAAATTTCTTAACCATAAGAACATTTCAAAAATGCAACTAGCTACGTTGTTAAATAGTAAATCCTCTGCTACTAGAGGAACATAAACTCCATATTGTGAATACCCAGAGGCCGATGGGCATGTTCTATTTCTTTTTGTATGAAAAAAAATTTGTAGTTTTTTTGTAGTTTTAATATGTGTAATATATTTACTCGTAGGAGAAGACCTGTGAAGAGATCAAGAGACTTTGGTTGGATGAATGAATGAATGGGTATTGTTTGGAGTTTCATAAATATTTTCATGTTTCTGCATGGTCTAGGTTTTGTGAGCAAAGGGCACTAGTAAACTTGTTTAAAGGATGATGGAATAGAAAATATGTCTTGAAATGAGAAAGAGTTTGCATTATCCATGTTTTAAAGGTTTACACATAGGAGCTATTTGTTTATGTTCTAAGATAGTAAAAAAATCTTTCCCTTGCCTCCCTTCCCTGGAGAAGATTTGTTTACATTCCAGAGTAAAGAACTTTCTTCTTCTGGAAGGGAGGATAGGCCCATATGCCAGGCGCCCTATATAAACTTTGAGTCTTATAATTTCAAGGCTCCTTTCTTATGGTACAGCCCTCGTAAATGCTCACGTGAACATTTCTTCTGATTTTGTTGTCTCTAGGGAATGGGAAAACCAATGCTAAGAAGCTCTGTGAGAAACAGTCTGTTCTCTGATTCAGAGACCTTGTGTTTTCAGAAAATCTGTCTGTCTATCTATCTATCTATCTATCTATCTATCTACATCTGTCTATCTACCAATCTAGCTAGTTAGCTAGCTATAACCTACCTATCTACTTAATAGATGAATGAAAAGAAGGATGCAAAATTGGATATTTACCTTTAGGAATTTTTTATATTCCTGCATTGAGTAGAAGGTTTTACCAGACAACGATGGAGGCCACTTTAACTTGTCTTACATTTATATTTCCAGATACTCTTAGTCATTTTATGTGGTTTTTTCAGGCCTATGCAACAAACAAATCAAACAAAATTAAATATCTGAGAAAACAGTTATAAGACTAAAGAGAATGCAAAATTTTCATTTTCAAAGCATCTATTAGAAAGTATGTTACTTGCTTAGCGCAAAAAGTAATCAATCATTTACCTCGGATTAAAACATTAGTGAAGGTTTGTCCTAGGAAAGCCAAAGTACTCTGAGGTAAATTAGTTAAGATAAATTATAAAGAACACCTTTTCTAAGATAAAACAGATAATTCAACAAGAATGATCTCTTAAAATGATTCAAATAGAAAAAAATAGAAGCATTTGGCCCAAGTGTTCCTCAGAATAGACTCAAAATACACCGAATTCTCATGTGAATAAAGGACATAAAAAATCTTTTAAAACTAGAATTCCAGGAAATTTTGCTATTTTTCTGGCATTTTGGGTCTTGAGGTGAGCTTTGATCAAATAAGCAACTATTTGGTATAACTATAGGCATTTAAGGTCTTACTTTTTTAAGTCAATTAGGGCACGAGGGAATAAAATGGTTCGTTCATGCCTTCAAAAGGATTCATTAATGCATATCTAGTCGCTGCAGTTTGAACATTTAAAAGCTCTTAACTCTCCCCAACTTTTATGGTGATTTACCTAAAAAATATTTTCTCACTGGCAGAAATGCATGTTTATAGCTAAATTTATACACTCATAAAGAACAAAATATTATGTTACAAAGTTAATGGTATGCATATCTCATAGCATTTGCTGTAATCAATATCTGTGACCAAGTTGGCCACAGATCAAACAGTGCCCTAGACGAAACCCTTGCTAGACCCCTCTGCTGAGTGCTCAACCAGAGACCATTACAAAGTTCATTATAGGGTTCACCTTCAGACAATAACTAACTGCAAGTGTATGTCTTACTTCAGCTGCTGCCAATATATCTGGAGATTTCTATCTACTCAATGTCAATTATAATATTTATTCATATGCTAACAAAGCATTATGTTACATATATTGCATAGCTATAGAGTTATTCTCTTAATGCTATGTATTAAGTTATCTAGTGACCTAGGCAAGAATTGTATATGCAAATTTGAGAACCAAAGATGATACAGAAAGATTGTCAAACATGCTAAACATAATATTCTAATATTTGCCCATTAGAGAGATCTAACATAATAAACATAATATTATGTTTAACATTAAACATAATATTCTAATATTTGTCTATTAGAGAGATCTATTAGATGCCATTGAAGATTTTCAAAGCAGTTTATCATCATTTTGTCTGATGCTCAGAATTGTGGGTGATGCAGCTTCTGATTTCAGGACTGTCATGTGAGTAAGGGATTAGGCTCATCCCATACGACCCCAGAGGGAAGAACTAAACCAAAAGATGAAATCTCTAGACAGTCACATTTTAATCCAAAATTAAAGGAGAATTTTCTACCTGTTAGATCTCTATGGGTGCACTGGTTTGCTGTGTAGTTAGTGTGTTTCTTATCAATGGAAAGATATAGCAGGGTGGCAATAATATGCTAGGTGTCCATTGACTAGCTGGATGAGATGACCTTTCATATTTGTTCACATGTTGGAATCCTGGGATTCGTTTAGTAAAGGCTTTCACTTGTTGTCCTCCTAATCCTTCTCTCTCACTTCTATATTCTTCAGTGCTGCTGGACACATGCCCAGGGTAAGATGAAGAACAGTTCAGCCATGGGCTGCAGCTGCTGTGTGGCTAATGGAAAAGGAGCCCAGGAATGCACACATTCTCCGCGTCTACTCCATGCCAGCAGGCTTGCCTGATTTAAGCAAAAATCCCGTCAAGCCGTCTGCTTGGCACTGGGCAAGCAAGAGATCTGGGTGCCTCACAGGATTTCCAACTGAAATGAGGGACTGTTTTAAACTGTGTAGGCCCAGCATTAAATGCTTTCCTCCCCACTGGGCTGTGGCATAAGCCAGTGAAAGTTTGGATCATGAAATCTACAGTATTTTGGAGTAGCAAAAGATTGCAGAAAAGACCTTACCTAACATGTCTCCAAATGTGTTCCATAGAGGGAGGGGAGGATGTGTTCCATGGAAACATTGTTCTGTGAAAGATTTCATGGGAACAATGGTTTGAGATCAAAGAAATCAAAGAAATATTGCATATTTAAGTCTTCCTAGGAGATTCAAGATATACATTGTTATATGTAGTATTAAATGTTGTAAGTCTTATTGCAAAGAAACTTTGGTAAACAAAAATCTGACCGACAAGTTTTTTTTTCCCCTTGTATGGAGGTCATTAATATTCCTTAGAAAACACACTGGAAAATATTATTTCAGTACCAAATCCCCATTTTCGCATATAAAGAAACATTGGTGGAGAGAGATAAAGTGACTTATTTCAGGTTGAATATGCTGATAAGTTGGGAGTAGAAATCAGGTTTCCTTGCCACTAACTCAATGTTATTTCCTGTAAATAATTGATCATATCTGGACTTTCATATTGCACTTCATTCTGTCAATGCCAGGTGTTAATGCCTAGACTAATCATCTCTGGCATCAAGACTGAGTTTGGCAAAAGCCTTGGAATAAGTACTTACCCCTGGTTCAACCCTCAAGGGCCAGAAGTTTGGGGGCATCTTGTATAAAACAAAAAAAATATCAGGCTGAAGAGATGTGTTTTCATAAATCTGAAATTAGATATAGCCAAAAAGCTAGCCAATATATACTCTGTCCTCTTGTTGTCCTAACACATTCACTTGCTATTTTTCATACACAGTTCCTAACAATCCCTGTCATAACTTAATTTCCCTGTTCTACATAGTACTCCAAGTTTGTGGTCCCCACTCCTTGGCCACAAATCAATACTCTTGTCTGTTAGGCACCAGACCACTTCACTTGGGTGAACAAGTGAAGCTTCATGTATATTTATAGCTGCTTCCCATCACTTGTATCACCACCTGAACTCACTTCTGGTCGGATTAGCAGCAGTATTAGATTCTGATAGGAGCATGAGCCCTGTCATAAACTGCTCATGTGAGGGATCTAAGTTGTGTGCTCTTTATTGAGAATGTCTAGTTGCAGGAAAACAAGCTCAGGGCTCCCATTGATTCTGCATTATAATGAGTTGTATAATTATCTCATTATATATTACAATATAATAATATAAATAAAGTGCACAATAAATGTAATGTACTTGAATCATCCTGAAACAGGACCCCCTTCCCCAACACACACCACTATAGTCTGTGGAAAAATTGTTTTCTATGAAACCAGCCACTGGTTCCAAAAAAGTTGAAGACCACTTTTCTAAGTCTTTTCACTTATTTACCCAACTTAAAAGATGAGAACTCTAGATCACATCTTGCTAATAATGTTCTGGAAGCATTAAGATCATCCTAAATTCAGCAACGTAGGAATCCTTCTCTACGTGGCTTGTCAGTCACATCCAGACATAACTCTTAGGCAACATAAAGTGTGTATATTAACTGCTATGGTTTGAATGTCCCTGCCAAAATTCATGTTGAAATTTAATTTTCAACGTAATAGTATTGAGAGGGGAGCACTTTAAGAGGTGATTAGGTCATGAGGGCTTTGTCTTCATGAATGGATTAATGCTGTTATCATGCAAGTGGGTTACTGATAAAAAGTATAAGTTCAGCTACATTTCCTCTCTCTTAAGTGTGTTCTCACTTCCACTTTCCACCCTTCTGCCATCAGATGACCCTTGGCATACACTGACACCGTGCCTTGGTCTTCCTAACCTCTAGCACAAAAAGCTAACTAAACTGTAGTATTTATAAATTACTGAGTCTGAGACATTCCATTATTTAGATGTAGCAGCAGAAAATAGACTAAGACAGAAAATTGGTGCCCTGAAATGGGACTGTAGCTATACAAATACCTGAAAGTGTGGATGTGGCTTTGGTTATGAATAGAGGCTAGAAAATTTTGGAGGAGAATAAAGCATTAAAGGCAATTCTAATGAGGGCAGAACAGGAGAGATATAGGAAAATGTGGGTCTTCTTAGTGATTGCTTAAATGGCCATGACAAAAACTTTTGGTTGAAATATGGCCAGTAAAGGCCATTCTAATGAGGCCTCAGCAGAAATGAGGAAAAAGTATTGGAAACTATAGTAAAGACCATCCCTGTCATACAGTAGCAAAGATTTTGAGTGAATGGTGTCCATGCTTAAGAGCTTTAATGAACATGAAACAAAGAGTAGTAACCTAGGACGTGTGGTGGAAGAAATATCTAAGTAACAAAACACTCATATTGCTGCATGGTTAGTTTTAATCACATACAGTGAGATATAAGGGTGAAGGGATGACTTAAAGAGGAATTTATGATTATAGGGGATTCAGAACTGAAAAAAATTGGAAAATTAACAGGCTGGCTATGAAAAAAGTAAAAGGGCATGTTTGGGAGAGAATATCAAGGTTGTGCCCAAACAACTAATTGCAAAGGAGGTTATTATAGCTAGAAAGAAGCCAGGGGCTATTCTTCAAGACAATGTAATAAAGACTTATAAAAGTTTTTCAAAGGCCTTTCAAGGCTTACCTTCCCATTACAAACACAGAGGTCTAGGAAGTAAGAATGGTTATGGGTAACAGGCTGGGAGTGCCCTTCATGGACTTGCTTCCTAAAGCCACTTGGTCTTTCTCTGCTTCACATATTTCTGGTGATATACTCCTTGGGTATCCTAACCACAGCTGAAGTAGGCCTAAGGGTGGTTTGACCCAATACTCTTGACAGAATAAGCAATAAGCCTTGGTGGCATCCACATGGTGTTAATTCTGCAGCATACAGATTGCAAGAACTTTGGGGAATGACTACTTTCACCTATATTTCAAAGGATGCCACAAATGCCTAAAGGATGCCTAAAAGCCCAAGAGGAAACCTGCCACAGGATAAACCTGTCACAGTCAGACTCCATTAGGTCAATGTGTAGTGGAGCCATTGGACTGGGACAGACCAATGCCCCTGGACTATAGGGCAACCTGCATGAAACTTTAACTCAGGAAAGTTATGGTGTGGACTAAGTCCCCCCCCACCACAGCGTGTCCAAGTGGTGATACATGGAGTGAAAGATTATTGTGGAATCTTACCCAAGGTTTTACATCATCTTCACTGTTTTTTTTTTTTTTTTTGGACTTACTTGTGACAAGTTACTGTTTTCTTCATGCCCATTTCTTCCTTTTGGAAAGGGAGTGTCATCTTATCCCTATATCAACATTGTATTTTGGAAATAGAAAGCTTATTTTGATTTCACAGGAGACATTTGGCTCAGGACAAAGCATGCTTTGAGTGTCACCAATACCTAATTTAGATGAGTCTCAGAACTGGCCTTTAGAGTTGATACTATTACGAGTTAAGAGTTTCAGAACTATTTGGATAAATGAGTGTATTTTGTTTATGAGAAGAACATGAATTTTGAAGGTCTAGAGGTGAAATACTGTGATTTCAATGTCCCACCAAAACTCATGTTGAATTTAATGCCCCTGAAACAGTATTAAGTGGTAGGTACTTTAAGAGGCAATTCAGTCATGAGGCCTTGACTCTCATGGATGGATTTATGCCATTGTAGTAGGAATGGGTTAGTTATCACAGGTGTCGGGTTTTTTGTTTTTTTGTTTTTTTTACTGGTTGCAGTAATCATGATGATAGCTAATGCTCTGACAATGTAGCAAAGCTAGGTCCATACTTCTCAGGATTTCTTCCTTGTATTCTGTGTTAGGATTAGGCTTCAAGAGAAATTCATGAAAGATATGGAAAGCTGAAGTGAAAGTCTGTGTTCAGGAAGTTGTTGTAGGACTCTGGGGCAACTGCAGCTCACACAATTGTCCTTGATGGTCTTTGACTTTGTTGTAGCTAATAGCACCTCAGCCCAAAACAACTTCTCCCATCAGGTCTCCTTCAGCCACGCTCCAGGCCAGGCACACATGCAGCTCTTTGGAGGGCACCAGCTGTGTGGGGGCTAAATGCCATGACTGATGGCCTTGGGTTCCAGTTTTCCTTGTTTTCCTTTGGTCCAGTGTTTCTTTCCCTGTCACCTGCTCTTCCAATCTAGCCCCTGTAGTACCCGCAGATGCAGAGGCAAGTCTCCTTCACCAACTTCGTTAGTGGCCCCAGATGGGAATTTTTCATGGATACTCCAGATTTTCTGCACCTTTATTCTGTAATATATTGGTCCTAGTGGTTCTTGAATCTATTCTTCCATGTACACACTAAGAGGGACTGCTTTAAGCATTCTACATATACAGAGGGTATCAAAAAAGTGAATACATATTTTAAGAAAGAAAAAGCTGTTAAAATTGCAACATTCAAATTAAATTGTGCTGCAATTACAAGAGGGGTTCAATATGACTTGTGTTCATCTTTTGTTATTGCTATATACTGAGTATTAAAATTATAATACAGTTTATTTCTTTCTTAAAATGTGTATACTTTTCTGGGGGACCTTCTGTATTTATAGATATAATTGATACAAGAAGCCGGGTAAATGAATATGCTGGTTTCAGATACAATCTGAAATATTTTCATCAAACTGTTTAACATAACCTCATGGCATTTCCTTAGTATTGTATGAAAACATTTGTATTCTGCATTTAGTAAGTTTCACCTGTTTTAATCTATATATGTTTTAATTAATTTGAGGATGAATTTAAATTTAATTAAATTTTTAAATTATTTAATTATTTTTATTGAATTTTAAATTTAATTAAATTTGTGTATGTTTTAGTTCATGTTGAGGTTGAATTTAAATTTAATTAAATTTTTAATTTAATTTATATATGTTTTAATTAATTTTGAGGATGAACATGTTAAAGCATAGAAAAGTAATTTTCCCAGGATCATATAGCAATTAAGTGTTAGAGCTGTGATTTAAATCCCAATTTCTTTTTTTCATATAAAGTAGCTCTTTTAGTTCATTATTATTATTATTATTATTTTATTACTAAATCATAGCTGTGTACATTAGTGCAATCAAGGGGTACAATGTGCTGGTTTCAATACAATCTGAAATATTTTCATCAAACTGTTTAACATAGCCTTTATGGCATTTTCTTAGTATTGTATGAAGACATTTGTATTCTGCATTTAGTAAGTTTCACCTATACCTTTCTGAGATGGTCCATAGGTGTGGCCCCACCAATTACCCTCCCTGGACCCCAACCTTCCCCTTCCCCTCTCCTCCCTTGCCTCTTTCCCTGTATTCTTGTGCTATAATTGGGTTATAGCCTTCATATGAAAGCTACAAATTAGCTTCATAGTAGGGCTAAGTACATTAGATAGTCTTTCTTCCATTTTTGAGATACTTTGCTAAGAAGAATATGTTCCAGTTTCATCCATGTAAACATGAAAGAGGTAAGGTCTCCATCTTTCTTTAAGCTGCATAATATTCCATGATATACATGAACCACAATTTATTAATCCATTCGTGGGTTGATGAGCACGTGGGCTTCTTCCATGACTTAGCAATCATGAATTGGGCTGCAATAAACATTCTGGTCTTTGTTATAATGTGATTTTTGGTCTTTTGGGTATATACATAGCAAAGGAATTATACGATCGAATGGCTGTGCTATTTTTAGATCTCTGAGTATTCTCCAAACATCCTTCCAAAAGGAACGTATTAGTGTGCATTCCCACCAGCAATGTAGAAGTGTTCACTTTACTCCACATCCATGCCAACATCTCTGGTTTTGAGATTTTGTTATGTGGGCTAATTTTACTGAAGTTAGGTGATATCTCAAAGTAGTTTTAATTTGTATTTCTCTAATGATTAAGTATGGTGAGTATTTTTACATCTGTCTGTAGGCCATGCACCTGTTTTCTTTAGAGAAGTTTCTCTTCAAGTCCTTTGCCCACCCTGAGATGGGATCACTTGTTCTTTTCTTGCTAATACATTTGAGATCTCTGTGGATTCTGGTTATTAAACCTTTGTCAGAGGCATAACTTGCAAATATTTTCTCCCATTCTGAGGGCTGTCTGTTTGCTATACTTACTATGTTCTTGGCTATGCAAAAGCTTTTTAGTTTGATTAAGTCCCAGTAGTTTATTTTTGATACTGCTTCAATTGCCTGGGGAGTCCTCCTAATAACATATACTCCCAAGCCAATTCCTTCAAGAATTTTTCCTGCACTTTCTTCTAGTATTTTTAGTTTCATGTCTTAAGTTTAAATCTTTAATCTAGTGAGAGTCTATCTTAGTTAATGGTGAAAGATGTGGGTTCAGTTTAAGTCTTCTACAGATCGCCAGGGATTCTACAGCCAGCCAGCTCACCCAGCACCATTTGTTAAATAGGGAGTCTTTTCCCCACTGAATGTTTTTAATTGGCTTATCAAAGATCAAATAACCGTAAGCAGCTGGGTTCATCTCTTGGTTCTATATTCTGTTCCATACATCTACCTCTCTGTTTTTGTCCCAATACCATGCTGTTTTGATTACTATCAATTTATAGCACAGTCTCGAGTCTGGTAGCAGGATTCCTCTTGTTTTGATTTTATTTCTGAGTAATGTCTTGGCTATTTGAGGTTTTTCTGATTCCATATAAAATGAAGTATTATTTTTTCGATATCTTTAAAATATAACAATGGAACTTTAATAGGAATTGCATTAAAACTGTATATTGCTTTTGGTAGTATAGACATTTTAACAATGTTGATTCTTCCCAGCCATGAGCATGGTATGCTTTTCCATTTGTTAACATCTTCAGCTATTTCTTTTCTTAAAGTTTCAAATTTCGCTTTATAGAGATCTTTCACGTCCTTTGTTAGGTAAACTTCTAAATATTTCATCTTCTTTGGCACTATTGTGAAAGGAATAGAGTCCTTGACTATTGTTGGTATATATAAAGGGTACAGATTTATGGGTGTTGATTTTGTAGCCTGAGACATTGCTGTATTCCTTGATCACTTCTAAAAGTTTTGTAGTAGAATCCCTGGTGTTTTCCACATATACAATCATATCATCTGTGAAGAGTGAAAGTTAGATCTCTTCTGACCCTATGTGGATACCCTTGATTGCCTTTTCTTCCCTGATTGCAATGGCTAAAACTTCCATTCCAATGTTAAAGAGCAATGGAGACAATGGGAAACCTTACCTGGTTCCTGATCTAAGTGGAAATGGTTTCAATTTAAGTCCGTTCAATACAATATTGGCTGTGGGTTTGCTGTAGATGGCCTCTATCAGTTTAAGAAATGTTCCTTCTATACCAATTTTCTGAAGTGTTCTGATCGTGAATGGATGCTGGATATTGTCATAAGCTTTTTCTGCATCAATTGAGAGAATCATATGGTCTTTATTTTTTAATTTGTTTATGTGCTGCATTATATTTATAGATTTCAGTATATTGAACCAGCCTTGAGACCCTGGGATAAAGCCCACTTGGTCATGGTGTATAATTTGTTTGATGTGATGTTGGATTCTGTTTATTAGGGTCTTGTTGAATATTTTTGCATTAATATTCATTAGTGATATTGGTCTATAATTTTTTTTTTCTTGTTCAGTCTTTCCCTGGTTTAGGGATCAAGGTTATATTGGCTTCATAGAATGTGTTGGGTAGTATTCCTTCTTTTTCTATATTTTGGAAGAGGTTTAGTAATATAGGTACTAGTTCTTCTTTAAAGGTTTGGTAGAATTCTGGCGTGAACCCATCTGGTCCTAGGCTTTTCTTTTTGGGGAGATTTTATATAGTTGATGATGTTTTAGAACATGATATAGGCCTGTTAAACATTTCTACTACATTCTGGCTAAGTCTTTGTAGGTGGCGTGCTTCCAAGTATTGGTCAATTTCTTCAGATTTTTACATTTCTGAGAGTAAAGTTTCTTGTAAAATTTGTTAAGGATTTTTTGAATTTCTGAGGGGTCTGTTGTTATTTCATCTTTACCATTTGTGATTGATGAAATTAGAGATTTCATCGTCATCATTTCATCATCAATTACTCTTTTTTTCCTGGTTATGTCAGCCAAAGGTTTATCTATTTTATTGACCTTTTCAAAAAACCAACTTTTTGATTTATTGATCTGTTATATAATTCTTTTGTTTTCAATTTCATTCAATTCTGCTCTAATTTTGGTTATTTCTTTTCTTCTGCTGCATTTGGGTTTGGAATGTTCTTCCTTCTCCAGTTGTTTGAGATGTCCCATTAGGTTGTTAACTTCCTCTCTTTCCATTTTCTTGAGGAAGGCTTGCAGTGCTATCAATTTCCCTCTTAGGACTGCCTTTGCATTATCCCAGAGGTTGTGATAATTCATGTCTTCATTGTCATTTTGCTCTAAAAATTTGGTAATTTCCTTCTTAATCTTCTCTTTGACCCATCTATTCTTCAGCAGAAGGTTATTTAGCTTCCATGTTTCTATTTTTTTTAATTTGCTGAGGTTAGAATTGTGACCTAGGTTGTGATTGATTTTGGAGTGTGTTCTGTGGGCTGAGAATAGGAATGTGCATTCAGTTTTGTTGGGAGGTTTTGTAGATGTCTGTTAAATCCAGGTGTTGAATGGCTAAGTTTATGTCTAAAATTTCTTTTCTCAGCTTCTTTTTGGAGGATCTATCCAGCACTGCTAAAGGGGTGTTCAAATCTCTAACTACTATAGAGCTGGAGGAAATCAAGTTGTTCATGTCTGTTAGAGTTTCTCTTATAAATTGAGGCACATTCTGGTTGGGTGCATAAATGTTAATAATTGAAAATCTCATCATATTGAGTATTACCTTTAACAAATATGAAGTGTCCATCCTTATCCTTCCTTATTTTGGTTGCTTTAAAGCCTATTGTACCTGTGAATAGGATTTCAACACCTGCTTTTTTCTGCTTTCCACTTACCTGGAATATAGATGACCATCTCTTCACCTTGATTATATATTTATCTTTTAAGGTAAGATGAGATTCTTGTATGCAACATATATCTTGCCTGAGTTTTTGCATCCAATCAGCCAACCTGTTCCTCTTTAGAAGACAATTTGAACCATTCACATTAATTGAGAATATTGATAAGCCTTTCAAGTGGACATTTTTAATCCTTTCAAGACTTTGGTAGTTTGGAATTTGATCAAAAGTTTCTGAGTGGGTTTACTTTTGTGGTGGAGGATTACACTGGTCATTATGGAAGATAGAATATCTGAGAATATCCTGGAGAACTGGTTTGGTTATGGCAAATTTCTTCAACATGTGGATGTCATTAAAGTAGTTAATTTCTCCATCATAAATGAAAGTCGGTCTACCTGGATACAGGATCCTGGGTTGAAAGTTATTTTGTTTTAGGAGATTAAAAGTCAATGACCATCCTCTTCTAGCTTGAAAGGTTTTAGCAGAGAGATCTGCAGTTATTCTAATATTATTCCCCTTGTAGGTTATGGTATTCTTATGTCTGGTTGCTTTCAGAATTTTCTCCTTCATATTAACTTTAGTGAAATTGATTATGATATGTCTGGGTGATATCTTATTCAGGTTACATCTTGCTGGAATTCTGAAACTGTCTGCTATCTGAATTTCAGAATCTCTAGGCATGTCTGGAAAGTTCTCTTTCACAATCTCATGAAGAAGACACTCTGTGTCTTGTAAAGACACTTTGTCACTTTCAGGGATCCCTCTAAGGCAAATATTGGTTTTCTTGAATTATCCCAGAGCTCTCTGAGAGAGTTATTTGTTTTTGCCCTCCATTTCTCTTCCTCATTGAAAGTTTGGGAACGTTTGAAAGCTTTTTCTTCAATGTCAGAAATCCTTTCTTCTGCTTGTTCCATTCTGTTACTGAAGGATTCCACTGTATTTCTCAGATCTTTGAGGGCTACAAGTTCTTGTCTCAGAGTGTCAAAATCTTTGTCATTTTGTCTTTGAATTTGTTGAATTCCTTAGACATCTTTAGGATTACTGCTTGAAATTCTAATTCCATCTTTTCCCCCATTCTGTTGATCTTATTTGCTATCCAGATTCTGAATTCAATTTCTGACATCTCAGCCATTTGTTTATGCATGGGATCTTGTGCTGTGTCTGCCTTGTCATTCCTTGGGGGAGTTGATATACTCTGATTATTCATATTGCCAGAGGTTTTCCATTGATTCTGCCTCATGATTATTTTTCACCATTGTCTCTGGCTGTCCTCAGAGTTGGGGAGGTGTCTTTCCAAGATTAGACCCCAGTGGGATCACTCTATTGCTGCTGGATCTTTGTAGGGAGTGACCTTGTGTAGCTTCTCTGGCACTGCCCCAGGCAGGGAGTTTGGCTATGGGAGCAGTTCCAGAGTGTGG